>CP139505.1:364850095-365141306 GCA_021014915.2 Artemisia tridentata subsp. tridentata
TTGGTGTTGGTTTACTAGTGGTGATAACTCAATAGATGACTAAAGATTAATGCAAGTAGATTTTTCGCTAATCCATGGTGGTGATGATTAGTGAAAGAGGTAATGGAATGAAATGAATTCAGAAACTCTAATGTACAACAAATGCTATAAGAGTATTGAAGACGGTTGAGGTTATGACATTATCATCTACCAAAGATGATGTAACGTGCCATAATATATGCTTGAATGGAGTTAAGATAAAGTGAAGACAATGATCACTTATGAATAAAGATTCCATATGCAACAATTTGAAATGCTAGATACCTATATGAGGATGAAAATGACATCATAGGATGCGAGAGTGTTGGTTAGACAAACGTGTTGAGAATGACGATTTTGATATATCGTTTGCACTAACAATGACGTGCTTGATATGTATCAAGAATGAAAAGGATGAGATCCTATGATGGTGTTCTAGACAATGAAGTTGTGAGATTAGGATTAAAAAGAAAATCCTAGACTCGTTGGTTGTGAGAGGGCTGTTTGGTTTATGGTTTAAAGACTGAATCAGGTACCCGCGGATTGGGCGGTACCAAATTTTTGGTTCCATCCGTCTTATCGAAGGGTATCGTGGGACCAGAATTGATTTGGTCACGTTTTGTCAATTTTTGATCAAACGAAGGTTTAAGCTAAGGTCTATTTACTTATATCAACGTATTTGGTTTCACTAATCCTAGTCAAAGTCTAAGGAGACTTAATGCTTATCGTTTAAGAGGTTTGTCAAACACATGATGTGTTTTTCACTTGACGAGGTATTGGTGCAAAACTGTGATGTTGAGCTAAGAAGTTTTGAAAAACTTGTGGTTTTGTGAACTGATATTAACTGAATCGTGTGAACCTACATGTTGGTATTTGAGGATGTAAGAAACTTGAGTACATGGTTTTTAATGCCAAAAGACAATTATGTGAATGAATTTCTCTCCCCCTTAATTGGTGGACATTCAACATAATTTGTAATGCATCAAATGAAGAATGAAGTTAAAGTGTTTAGGATGTTGCAGGTTAATGAAAGCGATGAGCTTAGTAATAGTTTTTTTGGATGTTGGTTAGCTTACAAATAACTTCATCCTTGAAGTCACGTAGCTCTTCTCTATCAGTGCGAGATGATCGCATGACGAGGCATGTGGTTTTCTCATTGGAGGTGTATTGTTATAACTAAAAGGTGATGGAGATGTTGCTAGGAAAGCAGAAGCAATAATGAGTTTTGGAAAGAGGTTGATTGAAAGATACGCAAACAAAAATTCCAAGCTTCTAAAACTTAATCCTATTAGCTTCAAAAGCTATAAGCAAGAGAATGGATCCCATAAACATATTACTAAACTACGTAGCAATAAAGGGATTATAATAAAGAAAATAGGCGTAACACAGTGAGATAACAACTAATTTGTGATCAACCTATAACACAAAAGTGTTAATGATGAACGATATGTTTATGATAGAAATCGTAAAATAACATCTTATACAAACAAAAAGAAATATTCGGCTACTAGACAAAAGGTCAACAAGCCAAATAGAGCATGACATTGCTAGAGATACTTCATTGTGAAATTGTTTTGATGTTAGGCTTAGTTACTTAAGTACATTTACCCATTAATTAACACAATGATCCGTGTGATTAATTTGTAGAACAAAACGACTTCTAAATGTTTATCATACCAAAAGCACTTAGACACATTATAGGTGCACACATGACAAACAAATAGTGTGACAAAGTCACAAAAGAAGTGAGACGACAGGTTCATGCAAACAATTCTAACATTTTGGAAGCATGCATCATTTAGACTATCATACGAAAAAGCTCAATGAATGTCAACTAAAGACAAGAGCTATCTAACACCGTGTATTAAAAATGACATATCGTGAGTTAACAGAAACCATGTTAATCCTGTGAAATATCATATAACAAGTATCATGCAAATCATGTTAACATCTAGTAGCATGAAACATATATAAGCATGCAGACAAAACCTTTCAAAGGTTTACACATTTGACTATCAATCAAATAATTATCATGATAACGTCAAGATACTCAATCATATCAAACAAATAACATGTAATCAACACATGTATATGTAATGCAAGTGATTTTACTAAGAAAAGTCACATCTACTACTTGTTTGATTAATATTCCTAAGACAAGATAAAATATCATCTTTTAATACTTACTTTAGGCAAGTATAGGAATACAGATTTTTCAAGTTGAAGAATGAATATGAGATTATTACTAGCAGTGCTCAATTCAGGCTAAACACGACCATTTTTACGGGTGATTCCACATACCCAACTTCTCTCCTGGAAGCAATTTAACTGTTAGGTTAAATTGAGTTTCTAGTGCAATAGATTCTCTAGTAGTCATTCTTATGTTTGAAAGATAGGAATTCCTATTTTTGCCTATTGAAGTATAAAAGAAGACAATTCACCAATACTTGACTTAATGAGACTCAACTATATCTATTAAAACTAAGGTGATGAAGATGTCATGTTATACACGGGAATTTTACAATGATGTCATGTATATATTTCCATTTTAAGAATTAAAATGTAAATAATGTAAACGTATATATGAATGTAATATGTATATACTAGCTTAACTAATATATGTTTACCAAGATGTATCATGTTAGTTTGACACCTAAAGTGTACTTATCCTATTAATCTAAGGAAACATGATGTATAAGTAAAAGTACTTGTATATGCAAAATGTGAAATGAAGTCCTAAGTAGAATGGTTAGCAATGTGAAATGAGGTTCTAAGTAGAATGGTTAGCCTTTTAAAATACTTAATGACCTAGCCGTATTCTAATCATTCTAAATGGTTTGTTAAGGGTTTGATCATAATGCCACATAACAAACTTGTACGAACCTTTGTTGTATCATACAAGGACTCGAGAGGTCGAGAGGTGTTGAATGTATGTTGAGACAAAATAAGATTACAAATAACTTGTATATTTTATGTTATGTTTCAAGTTACATATTTGTCATCAATTAAAACAAACGAGACTGCTTGCACTAACACGGGTATTGCAAAAAGAAAATACTTATGTTCTATCTTGTAGCATATATCTCCTTAGGAGATAGAAAAACGTATAAAAGTGGGTGTATGAATTCATGGTAATTCGTAAAAGTGTATATTACTTGTGTAAGTGAAAACAAAAACTTTGTTTCAATAAACCAATAGAGTGTGTCATCATTTGAGTACAATGTCTAAGGTAAACGAGTAAATTTGTAAGTAGAACGAGCATGTATCTCCCCCAAAGAGTTCAAAATAAGTGAAAGAAGGGGCTATGACTCACCTTGGAATGTAGTGACATATCACAATGGTGCCAAGGAGTATGGTAGAATACTGTAAAGATCTTTAGCACAACAATATAGAATCGGCATAACCTAATGAATATAATCTTGTCTCAAAACATAATACGTAGAAAGTAATTGATACGTATGAATTTCAAAAGATAGAGTGTTGTAGTTTTCGTGGAATATTTGTATCAATGTTCGTAAGAGTTTAGTTATCCCATTTCGTGTAGTGGTACGAAGTCATAGACTCAGACAAACGCACGCCAAAGCATAAATCATATAGCATAGTGTGAAAGGAAAATAATCATGTAAGAATCAATTAAGCAAATAGGCAAAAGATATAAAGATGGCTAAGTCTGTTAAAGTCCAACGATGTCAATGAGTAGTTTAATAATCCCAAGCCTAATATTTATAATCCTTGTCCGACATCATATATGCACTTGTATATATTTAGTCCATTAAGGTTTATATGTTTAGCCGTTAACAAGTTATAAGTTAGCCCATTTTAGCCAAATAAGTTAATAAGCCGAGTAAGATATATTCAATATTACATAAGCTCAATGATAAGTAATATATAATAAGCTTAACCAAAATCCACTAATGTGTCCAAAATATGCGTAAGCCACAAAAGTCACATAAGCCGACACTAAAGCTCAATTCAAACACAATACATACCCATATATATGCGGAAAAATAAGCATACAAACACTCCTATAAGTGCAGAAAAATCAGCATGCAAACACCCTTATATATGCTGAAAAATCAGCATAAAAATACCCTTATATATACTGAAAAATCAGCAACCAAACACCCCTTATTAGTGCAGATTTTTAGCAACCAAACAACCCTTATTAGTGTAGATTTTCAGTAGTTAAACAACCCTTATTAGTGCAGATTTTTAGCAGTTAAACAACCCTTATTAGTGCAGATTTTTAGCGGCAAACACACCCAATTTGGGTGGGCTGTGACAGCAGCAAACAACCATGATGGGTGGGCTATTGTGAGGCTGTTTTGCAGCCAACAAATACCCCTTTTGGGGCTGATTTGCAGCAGACATACATACCCATTCGGGTGTGATAACGCTCATTTTGTCTATGATAGAGTCGCGTTATTTGTATATTTTTGTATATTATTTAGTTATGTTTATGAGCATTTTGCGCTTAAAAGGTATTAAGATGTGTTCAGGTCTAAGTACAAGGAAATATCGAAGAATGACGAAGAAAAGCCAAAAGATTAAGAGAATATTCAAGAAAAGATTGTCGTCAAAGATATTGATTCATGTTATGATTATTTCCGATGTACAAGAGAAGGTTGTGAAGATTTTCAATGAAAGATGGAGTCATGATTTGGTGCTAAAAAGAGTATTAAAGGATGAAGTTTTATGCCAACCCAAGGTTGAAATTTATGTGCAAAACAGTTCCCAACCCAAGGTTGAAGCTGAGATTCAAACCCAAGGTTCAAAAGCCCATTCTGAGGTTGAGCAGTCATCCCAGCCGCCAGTTCAAATCTGAACCACGGGTTGAGACGTGTCTGAGATGAAGAGTTGCATTAATTCAAGGTTTTAACTACCATTAATCACCAAGTCCGATCATTTTTCTTCATTATGATTATGGGGTGTTTGTAACAGCATATTAACTCAATTTCAAGCATAAATACACCTATAATCACCACATAGAAGGAGGCAAATTACAAGATACAATAAAGAAGATACTTGATCCTTAATCAAGCCTTAAAACCTAAGGACTTGATCATATTTTATACAACCCGAAAGAGCTCAATAATTCCTGTCATTCTTAAGGAGATACCAAGAAGTGTTGGTGATACTTGTGAGAAGAGGCGGAGAATTCCCTAGTTCGATTGGAGGCATTAAGGAGTGCTATAACTCTTTATATTTCTTACTCATTGTAGACTTGCTTTGGGTAACTTTCTTTTACTTAATTATTATGTTGAACAATTTGATGTTGAATGAAATGTTACGTTTGTTGATGAAACTTGTTATGGATTAATTTGTGATACTTGTTTGGGAATTATGTAGACTTTCGTGTGAGTGTTGAATGATTAGTCGGTTAGAAAAAGTGATTGTTCTCATAAGTTTGTTTAAATATAATTCGTGTTCTAAAACTTGTTGATTTAAGATTGTTGGATTTAAAGGTCGAAAGGATTTCTAATATTGTTTAATTCCAAGAAATTGGTGCACAAATGAATTGGTACTTGATAATTGACAACTATTAAGTATTCAAGTTTTTAAATGAATTCGAGACTATTTAATCACGAGATTGGGTCGAAAGGACTCATATGAACTAATGTTACTAATCATCTTTTTCATACATTTGATAATACAAAGGGCTAGCGTAATGGGATGATGTATTGGCCGAAAGGACTCACCCATGAAACTAGTAGAAACATGGATTTTCTTGATAGTACCCATTGACTAGAAAACCTTGTGAAAATTGGTATGTGCCTTCTACATATATGTTTCACCCAAACATATTCAACATTCTATCATGATTGGTTGTTATTCCTAAACAAGTATTTGTTCGTTTGATTGATTGTATTCGGAACCATTGTTTGTTTCCTTATTTACGGTGCTTTAGAGTGTGACAATCTTTAGTACTATTTCTTGTGCTACATAAATTGCTAAGCTTAAACTACATAGTCTCGTGGGACGATCCCTATTTACCACAAACCATATTACACGCGGACGAGTATACTTGCTCGTATGCGTTTTCTTAATAATCGGTAAAAAGGTGTTTATAAATTTTAAATTTAAGTGAAACTTAGGATATAATATATATAACCGGTTTACGCGCATCAAGTTTTTGGCGCCACTGCCGGGGACTTAGATTAGTTTAGTTTAGATTAGTTTAGTTGTAAATAGTAGCATAGAATTTGTTCTTGTTTTTGCATGAATTTTAGTGTTAATTTTATTTTAGTTCATGAGATTGTTTGATTTTATTTGATTGGTGATTTGTTAAGTGTTTGGATTGATAATTTCTTGTTTAGTTTATTTATTTTGATTTTATTTAATTTAATGTTTATTGTTTTAAGTATTAATTTAGTCTAAAAAAAAATTTGAAAAAAAAACCGCTGCAAACCGCTGATTCAAGAATGAACCGGTCCGGTTCGCGAGTTTCTGTGAGAACCACAAAGGCCCAACCGCCGGTTCGAGTCTGAATCGCGCGGCTGGCAATTTTCTATGAAACCAAACCAAACCGCCGGTTCAGTTTTGAACCGCGGTTTGCTGTCATTTTCTGGATTTTTTTTTTGTTTATTTACTTTAATTTGCTTAAGTTTGTTTAAGTTTTAATTTATTTAGTTCGTTTAATTAGTTTTAAATATTTATTAATGTTTTCTTGTTTAGGTAGTTTAGTTTTTATTAACTAATCCCTAATGTTTGTTTTGGATTTCTTGTTTATGAATGTTTTAGTTTATTTTTAGTTATGGATTCGCCTAGTGAAGTTTTGGCTTATTTGGACAATTTGGAAACAAAATTAATGGATGTTGGAGATGTTTTGGCAAGAATGGAGAAAATGGTTGATGTGGAGAAAGTGGAATTGCAAGCTAAAGGAAAAGATGTTGAACTTATGGAATGTGAACCGGAAAAGCCAAGGGTGATCACTTTCACTCGAGCTAAGTTAAGGGAATATGATGAACCTAGTATGAGGTATTCCACGCCTTGTGGAATTGAAGGTTTTGGAGCTTGGGATGTGGAGTGCAATATTGGACAAAGTGAAAGCTATGTGACTTATGCATTTTATGAGAAATTTGGAGATGGAAAGTATGAAGTGGATAAGTACAATAGAAGGATAGCAAGGGATGTTAAGATTGACATCCATGGTTACACTTTTACTATGGACTTGATTGTTGATGAATATGAAGACACTACGGACCCTTCCGTTGTGTTTGGAAGGAATTTCTTGGTAGCAACCAAGTGTACTCTTGATTTTGGTTTAGGAGAGATGCAACTTAAGATTGGGGAATTGCAAGATGATAAGGATGTTGATTGGTTGATTGAACAGATGGAAGAGGCTTGTGAAAATGAAGATGGTACTTTAGGGAGCACGGAAATAGCCAAGATGGGAAAAGCTTCTCTTCTAAAACAAAAATTCCCACCATTCAAAGGTCTTATACCTGCACCATCATCACTACCACACCCTACTACACTACTCAAGGGAGAAAGTTCTTCCAACCCAACACCACCCAAAGGAACAATTGATGAAGCCAAATGTGTGGAAGAAATCACCACAAAATTCAAGGAATTACTTAATGAGAAACCCATACTCCATGTTTTGGAGCACTATGCTCATTATAGGAAACTACTTGATGAAATTTCGGTTGAAAAGATGAAGCTTGACAAGAAAAGTGTGATTGAGGAAGAGGAAGAAGAGAAAGTTATGGAGAAAGGTTTGCCTAAGAAGAAGGAGGATTCGGGAAACTATCTTATCCCGCTCAAAGTTAATGGAACCACCGTACTAAACGCCTTGGCCGATACCGGGGCAAGTGTGAGTATCATGCCATATAAACTTTATAAGCTTTTGGAGTTAGGAAGAGCTTGTCCTTCTAATGATGTTTTGTTGATGGCGGACAATACCATGGCTAAAGCCTATGGAAAAGTTAAGAACGTAAGGCTACAAATAGGTTTCCAAACCTACTTGTGTGACTTCTTGATCTTACATGTGCCCATTGATAAGGAGATGCATATGTTGGTTGGTCGTCCATTTTTTAGTACATGTGAAGCCGTAAGTGATAATGGTAAAGGGACGATGGAGATTGATGATGGAGTTGCTAGGAGAATTTATCATGCTAAGAAAAGGAACAAGATTCTAGCGGATGAGGAATCGGACGAGGAAGATTGGTTGGACATGTTTGATATTGGCCATGATAGTGAAGGAAACCCGAAATATGGAATAACCGCACCATCGTTTGAACATATTAAGGATGATATGGAACGTGCCTTGGCTATGGAAAACTATTTCAATCCTTTCAAAAACATAATTGCGTATAAAAAGATGGTTGAATTTCTTGGTTCTTTGCCAATCCAACTCAAGAGTATTGAGTGGACATCCGATGGCTATAGTAAGTATCAAGAAGTTGAGGGAGACAAGGTTTGGCATACTAAGATTGAGATCACTAGCCCAAGTGGACGTCATTTCACTCGTGCGTTTAAGACAAGGGAAACCGATAGGATACTTTCGGGAAAGTTCAATTCGGAAGATATTCTACGTTTCGAGAACTATTTTGATTGAAGAAAGCGTTTTGAGGAATAAAGAAGCTTATCGCTAAGCTTCCGCTCATTTTGTCTTTGATGAGCCTTATTATGATTGTTTGCATTTTGATTATTTTGGATTATCTCGTTATGTTTGCATTTCTATGTTATTTTTAGTGTGTTTTAGCTTTATAAGCTTTATAAGCTTTTATTTTTATGAAGTATTTTATGATTGTGTTATAGTGTTTTTAGTTTGTTTAGTTTGTTTAATTTAAGTTTATTGGAAATGTTTGAAGTGTTTATGAGTTGTGGTAATCATTCAAAATTATCGAGAAATTGAGGAACAATTTTGTTTAAGTCGGGTTTTTGCTAAAAAATTTCATCAACCTACGGTTGAAGTACCAACCGACGGTTTGAGTCCTCATTTTTACCAAACAAGAAAGACAGAAAAACACCACAAAACACCAACACTTTCAACATCATTCCAATTGATTGGGAGATTGAAGTTTAATACTTACATTGAGTTTCTAAGGATTCAATGGCATCAAAAAGAGTAAGTAACACCATCCAATTACTTTAATTTGTTCTTAATTCAAATTTGATTTCTAGGGTTTTGAATTGGGCAAATTTTATATAGTTCGAATTGATTGAATTACTTTGATGGGGTTACTAGAGGATTGATAATAGGATTGATTGCAAGTGAAATTAGATGAATTGGTTGAGTATGGAATGAGAATTTGAGGTTTTGAAATTTAGGGTTCATGATGTCGAATTTTTGGGAATTAGAATCAAGATTGATTGGATTTCTTGTGGTATATGGTTATGAATTAGTGTTTATATGCTATTTGATTAATTATATGGACCATTTCTTTGTTTGATTTTGATTTGATTCAAGGATTTTTGAGGTTTAGAAGTTAAGAGGATAAGGAGAATTAAGTCATTGGAATAAGCACTAATAAGCTAAGAGGATGGAGGTAGTAGCTTGATTAAAATTGTGGAAGAGATGGGAAACCCGTTTTTGATGTTTAAGTGCAGCAAAAGGCGGCTGGCCGGTTCAGGCACCACCAGACCCACCCAACCGCCGGTTCAAGATTGAGCCGCGGCGGCAGAGCCTTTTTTGTCCCACAAATAAAACCCAACCGCCAGTTCAAAGCTGAGCCGCGGCGGTTGGTGTTAGGCTGTGTAAAAAAAATTAAAAAAAAAATCTTTTGCTCTTGTCTTGCAAGTTTAATCCTTTAGCTCCAATATTTCTTGTGTGCTTGTTTTGTTGTGTTTTTGTAGAAATTTGTAAGAGAAGCTACTCAAGAGGAAGAGAACCCGCTCATTGCTTTGTACGCAAAACAAGGTCGAGCCATGAAAGAAGGTAGTCTCATGCCGATTACTAGTGAACACTTGAAGTGGGGAAGGCTAAGCAAGGAGGCTAAAGCTTGTTTCAATAGCCGTTTAGCTAAGTTACAAAGGAAGGAAATTGCACAACCAAAGTTGGTTAATTGGAGTTTCATTAAGAAGTTTAATATCTATGAGAATCTAGAGAAGTTGATGGATGTTAGCACGGAGTATGACGATGGAAGTGTTTTTTAGGATATTAGTTTTGTTGGGTTTTATAGATTTTGTAGGATCGAGTACTTTGAGCTTGATTGAGCTTGGTATAAACAAGAACCTCTGTATGCTATACAAGCGTTTATGCGGAAACTAAACAGCAAGTATAATAAAGAAGAAAACTCTAAACGACAATGATCCTCTATGGATCAAACTATGAACTAGGAATTGTGATATTGAATATTGAAAAACGTTAAAGGCGTACATAAACTCATAGACGGGTTTATCTTTTATACTAACAAGATCACCTAACCCTAACCCGTTCTACAAGAAAACGTGTGAAGAGATAAACAACAATCTCTTCTAAAAATAAATCTTAACAAACATTCTAAATATACGGATAACAAATAATACTATCCGCAGCAACAACACTATCGGCAGGAACAAGATAACACTGTCGGCAGCAATGAGCTTTCAGCAGGAACCAAAGCTATCGGCAGGAACCAGCTTAACACTATCGGCAGCAACAATGAAACTCTTATTTCCCAGAGATCCTAACAATCCTCCCCTAATCTTGAGGTTGACTAGGTTAACCTGCAAGATTCCACTGTGATAGAGCTTTGAACTTCTCAGGCTTGAGGACTGCGACTTAGCAGCAACAATATTATGTAACCAGCAGCAACATCCATAACTTGCAAGATTCCAACTTCTATAGCATCCAGCAGCAACCTCAATAGTTCAGCAGGAATGAGAAATCTTCTCCAAAACATGTATACTGGTCACCATTACTTTCACTTGAACTTGGCTGCTACTATGACAATATGTACATCAAATCACTTTAAGTTTCATACTATTCTCATCACATCCAGGAGTGTTAACTCCTGTGAGAGGTGAATCATTGAAAATTAATGGATTTGATGTCTCTTTACCAATAGCCATCACTACTGGAGTAGCCAATGTTTAGGTGTGTTAGACCATGGTACATTGATAACCATCTGATTTATTAGCAAATCAGCAACTATAAACGGATTTGACTTGTCTTTACCTGTAGCCGTTTGCTCAGGACTAGCCAATTCTTAGGTTACAGCAAAACCTTGGTGAATTGAATACCAAATATGGATACCAATTGTCTTTACCACAAACCATACTTTTGTGGACTAGCCAATCCTTTGGATCCCATAAAGGGTTACATCCATGGTGAATTGAGAACCATTTTCAACTCTCAGAACTTAATCATGGGTGAGTTGAAATACCCTATAGCTTTGAGCAAGCTATTATAGCTATAAACGGATTTGATTATCACACCAGAGCCGTACCCTCATGGTGAGCCAACTCTTTCTTGTCTGCAAGACATGGTGAGTTGAGCACCATTTGTTGTGCAGGTGTAAACACCAACACTGTACCTGCAAGGTGTTGCTCAAAACCATCTTATTAGCACACAAAATATACAAAGATTTTTTTTTTTTTTTTATTTTTTTATTTTTTTTTTTAATTTTTTTTTTTTTTTTTTTTTTTTTTTTTTTTTTTAAACTAAGAACTATGAAAACAGAAACACACCAAAAGAAAAGAAAGAAAAATAAGAAAAGAAACCAAAAGAAAGAAAGAAAGATAGAAAATATACAACAACAACAAGAAACATCCTCCCCTTAAGCTTCAATCCTCCCCTTAAACTGATGATCCCTTAGCTTCAAGTTGAGCCTTAATGAATTTAACCAATTGTTCAGCAGTGGTTAAATCATTTCCAATTGTATGCTTGGGTACTCTGACCTTCTGTGTTAGCATTCTTTTTAACACACCCTTAGATAAAGGATAAATGACATCCACAAACATAGTCAAGAACTTGCCAGAGATGAGTTCTACCACATGAACATTGGAAGATGGATATAATCTCCAAGAAAAGACTCTCCAGGATGATTGATTTCCCCACACCAATTTAGTCTTGTCTCCATCCAATGTATTCATCAAGACCTGTAAATCACCCCAAAGCAGCAAGCCAATCCCAGTAGGAGTATGAGATTGATAATGATTATCCACTATCTTATAAAGATGCTCCAAATCTTTTCTTTCAACCTTATTCAAGATCTCCCTTAGAAATGTAAAGAATTTGACTGTCCCATCAAGAGAAAACCAAACATTTACTTCACCTTCAGAAGTAGACCTAAGCTCCCAATGAGCAATATGACCCCAAGAAGGAATGGAATCACCCTCTGAATCACTTTCAGAATCAACCCTAATCAAATCATGATCATCCACTTCAGAAATATCAACAGAAGAAGAGTAGTGAGAATGACTCTTCTGCCTTGTTCTTAGTCCATATTGAAGGATAGGAACAGAGGAAGATGGTTCAGCAGAAACAAGACCTTCTTGTGATGCTTTAGATGCATCAACATTAGGACTTGGTGAAATGAATGTGGCATCCTGAGAACCTTCAGCAGGTATAAAAGAAGATGCACCAGACAATGACTCTCTAGACTTCATTTTCTTTGCATCATCAGACTCTAAAGATGAAGATGCTCTTTTCCTGCTTTGTGGAATATCAGTCTCTACCAAAGAGTTGAGCTTTGCATAAGTATCAGGGAACAACTTTTGAATGGCAGCATCAATCCAACCTTTGAAGTAACTGATCTTGTAGTTAGCTTCATTCTTCAGATACACCTTCATAAAATTGATATTATCTCTGTTTGTGGGCATCTTAAATCCTGACCTTTGTCTTTCCCTGATCCTGTGCATCAATTCATTCCAAGTGGATGCTCTTTGTTTCTTTAAGATGAATGCCTTGAGCAGATCCGACCTTTCATCTGAGTCCAATTCTGACTTTTGTAGAACCATAAACCCATGAGCTCTAATAATCATGTCAGTATTCAATAAGTATTTAACTTGTGCACTAAACTCTTCTGAAGTAGGATCTTCTGAACTTGGGTTATTCATAATCCCAGCAACATTCTGCTCATCAACAGACAATTGTCTTGCAAGCTCCTCATCTTGAGCAACCTGAGCTAGTCTAGCTTCTTCATCAGCAATTTCCTGTTCATGCACCTTTGCAGCTATCTCTTCATCATTTTCAGTTGCTTCAGGAGGAATGATGTTACTATCAGCAGCAACAGATGAACTATCAACAGTAGTAACAGGAACCTTAGACTCAGAAGAAACACTAACATTTTCAGCAGGAACACCAGAGACATCAGCAGCAATGGTCCTTGTTTCAGTGGAGACCTGAGCTTGAGTAGTGATGGTGTGCTCAGAAGTGGTAGGTACTTCAGTATTTGCACCATCAAGAGAAACAGATGCTAGCACATTAAGCCCATCAAATATCATATCATCCTGATCTTCCTCAGACTCAGAAAGAATAACCCTTCTTTTCTTTTGAGGATGTTGAGCTTCCAAAGAACTGATTCTTTCATTTAGTTTTTGAATAATGTCACCAAAAGTAACTTTAGTGTCGTTGAGCTCCTTTTCTAAGTTATCCACTCTCTCATTAAAAACCCTTTTTGTCTCTTGAAGTTCTGACTCTAATGCCTCAATTCTCTTCACAGATCTGTCAAGCAACTGGGTGAGATCAGTAGCATCCTCAGCTCCACTAGTAGGAATACCTGAGGTGTTAGGAGCTTCATTGGATCTAGGAGGAGATATATGAAATTCTTCCCTTATATGTGTGTCTTCACTGAATATCTGCCTAGTAGGACTAGGAGATGATAGTCTTGAGGAAGAAGGTAAATCCACAGAAGGAGTTGGCTGGATAATAGGTGTAGCAGCTGAGATGGTCTAATCATTGGGTTCAACATGGTCATTAGGCTCAGGTGTAGGTGTAACTGGTCTAGATGATGGTGGTGATGAGTCATCAGCAGCAACAGATGCAGATGCATCAGCAGCAACCGAATTCCCTTCATCAGCTGCATTAGGTGATGGTGGGATACTGGCATTATCAGCAGGATCAGGGTTATCAGCAGGATCAGGGTTGTGCAACATTGGGGGCAACAAAGGCAAATGTTGGCCAGTAAAGTTCATCTTCATCAGGGCAAACATTTTGGCAGTCAACCTATTGATAATCTTAGGGGATGTATTAATGGTCTGAACACCTAAGATGATTTGAAGAAATCTAGGGTACATCAAAAAGCTGTTTTTACCATTACTGATATTCTCAATCATTCCCTCAAAGATATATTTTGCCCAATTAAAGATCCTACCCTGAGATAAGCAAACTAGACCAGATGCAATAGGACTTGGACATTGATCCCAACCACCTGTCTTAACACTAAGACACTGGAGTAAAGTATGAATCAGAAACCTCCATTGAGGAGACAACTTACTTTTCAAGAAAGTGCAACTTCCAGTAACAGGATACCCTATAGCTGCCATACCATCAGTAATATCTTGCCTTGAAAGATCATATTCCCCTTGCTCCTCAGGAAATTGAAGCTGAACTCGAATCAACTCCTCAGTAATAATCACTTCTTGGTTATCAATGGTAGCAATAATATCAACTTCCCTTCCCACGATGTGTCTTACCTTAGCTGTCCTCCAAAACTGTTTGACCAATGAATCATACACCGTCACTGGACAATAAGTGAGGGCATAACTAATAGATGACCCACGAAGAAATGCCAGAACTTCATCATAACCAACACTTCTTGAAGAAGACTCCAAATAAGCAACCTTGTTATGATCATCCTTGTAACGAAGAGTTGTCATTGTGTTGAAGGAATGATTTAGGGTTTGAAATGGGAAGATTAGGGTTCGATAGGTTTTTGAGAAATTGAGATGAGAGATGTGCAATTATATGTTTAGTTGCCAAAAATATCACTTTAAATTGCTGCAATTCTTTGCACGTAACATTGACCAATTAAATTAAGAAGGTTTGACCAATCGGCAGAAACACTTGGTCAATCGGCATCAATAAGAGGTTTGACCAATCGGCAGGAATGAGGTGGTTTGACCAAAGTCAACCTTCCGAACTAAGTCATTAAGAATAACTGACTCGAATTAACTCTCAATACCAACCACCAATAAATTTGCACTAATCTCCATATCAATATATAACCCTCAAATCACATAACTAAACCAAAAATCTTCAAAATCAAGCAAAAACATGAGTTCATCCAAACATCCAATCATTGAAATCTCATCAGATTCTTCCTCCTCGAGTGACTCAGGATGGAACAACTACTTTCCCAAAACAGCATCATCCTCTAAAACCAAAGGAAAGGCCAAGGTTGAGGAGGATTCATCTGATCCTCTTCCATCTACCCCTTCTTCATTTGAGTACTTTAGCTCTGATGATGAAGATTCATCAGAGTTGAAGTCTTTGGTTTATTGTCAGGGTGAATGGGAGACTTTCCCTCCCAATTTTTCCATTACAGATGAACTCAGGAAACTGATGAAGGAAACTGAAGCTCTGCTAGCTGAAGAGATGGAAAGGACAACTGCAGCTTTCTATAAAGTACCGGTACCAAAAGGCAAGGCTAAACATCAAGAAAGCTTTAGCCGAGAAAAACCAAACCCTCGAAGTCGAGAAAATCGACATCATGAAGGCCAAGATCCAAGACAAAGGAAGAATCCCACCAGACCCACTCCTAAGCCAGCCCATCCAGCTCCACAATCAAGCAAGCCTATTCCACAATCAAGCCATTCAGTTCCACAATCAAGCAACCCTATTCCACAACCAAGCCATCCAACTGCAAGGACACGCTCCAGAACTCATCAAATGCCAACTGCCTCAAGCTCTTCAAAGCCACCCCCTGAACCAAGACAACCACTGCCAGTGATATTGGCACTTCCAGTCCCCCATATTTATGAAGAGATCTGTCGCCAGAGAGGAAGGAGGTTCATGCCTGATAATATGGGTAAGGGTAAAGGGAAAATGGAATAGGTGGTAGGGTTTAGATAGAGTGATGTATGAAGGTTGGTATGATGTTTTGAATGTTGTTGACTAGAAGCTTTTGAAACTCGAAATCTTTTGTAACCAGCAACTGAATGTACTTATCTCCCTTATGAATGAATGAAAATTGCTGTGATTAGCTTTAAGTCCAAGCATTAAGAAACTGCAAAACAAAGATACTGAAAAACCTGCAAAACAAAATTAGAGAAACACAAACCATAGACATAAACGAAAAAAAAAACAAGATAAAACTACAAGCATACAAGCATTAGCCTCCCCTTAGGCTAATGCAACCAGATAAATCAGCAAACAAAATTACAACAACATGATAAACCAAACAAGACAATTACCAAGGATACCATTGAGAATAAGCCATTCCCCCTCCAAAGATGTGATTATTATAGGCAGGTCTGAAATCCCTTTGAATATATGAAGAGGAACCAGCAGAAATGGTTCTCTGAATATCAGCAGAAACAGAGGTACCAGCAGGAACAGGTCTATCAGCAGGAACGGGACCTCTATAAAAGTTCATTCCTGCTGCTTGTGGAACATATGGTGGTATTTGTTTAACATTTTTCCACAATGATCTGGTTTGTTGTTGCCCACCTTTCATTCTTTTCTCATGATAATCACAATCTTTAATTAGATGATATTGACTGCCACACACAAAACATGTCTTCTTCCTAACAGCCTTATTTTTACAACAACTTTTCTTAATATAGACACTATTATCACTAGTGGAACTAGAGACACTTTTGTTTTCAAATGAATTAATTGAGCTGTTGACTGTAAAGGCTGATTTAGAAGTAGATTTATCATTAGTTGAACTAAAGGGCTTCTTGTATTTGGGTGAGATTGACTTTTCACTTGAGTCACATGAAACAAAGTCTTTAGACTCAGCTTCTGATGACTTGTCACTTGAGGAACAGGAGACAAAGTCATCAGGTTTAGGTAAGTCTTTTGACTTTTTGCCATAGGTCATGTGTGACTCATCTGAGTCAAGGTCAAGGCCTGAATGAATAGGGACAGACTTAAAGACTCCTCTGATAGGTGGAGGAACAACATTCATTCCTCCTTCAGGCACATATTTAACAGGCATTTGGTAGTCTACAGGTTCAGGGTTAAAGACACTATACTCATTAGGATCATAGTATTGATTTTCCCCTATCAGATTACCATACCCTAAACCTCTTTTAGTTTTTGTAGACATAGAGCTATCAACTAACTTGTTTAGGTTTTTAGATGAATCTTTCCATTTATCAAACCTAGCCAAGGTATTGTCAAGCTGAGACTGCAATTCCTGTTTCTCTAACACCACCTTAGCTTTTTGAGACTCGGAGTATTTAAGATCATTAGTGGTGTTTTTCAAGTTCCTTTCTAAAACTCTTATCTTTTCTTCATAAGCTAACTGATTACTTTGGTACCAAGCTTTTTGATTTTCTAATGTTTTAACTGCTTTGTCATAAGCTTGTACCTTAATAAAGTATTCATTATACTTGGATTTCATGTCATCATATTCATTATTAAGAGTTGAGTACAATTCTTGAGATGCTGAGTTACATCTTTGTACCTGAGATGGGAATCCTAACAGAGCATATTCTTCCAAATTTTCTTTTTCTTCATAGGACTTATTGTGGAACAAGTTTCTAATCTTCCTTGCGCACATTTCAAAACCATCTCCTGATAGTGACATTGTGACAAGGTTCAAGAGAGAAGTTTTAACAATGTTTCCTTCTTTATCAGAGATCCTCACCAGGCTTTGATACCACTTGTAGGATCGAGTACTTTGAGCTTGATTGAGCTTGGTATAAACAAGAACCTCTGTATGCTATACAAGCGTTTATGCGGAAACTAAACAGCAAGTATAATAAAGAAGAAAACTCTAAACGACAATGATCCTCTATGGATCAAACTATGAACTAGGAATTGTGATATTGAATATTGAAAAACGTTAAAGGCGTACATAAACTCATAGACGGGTTTATCTTTTATACTAACAAGATCACCTAACCCTAACCCGTTCTACAAGAAAACGTGTGAAGAGATAAACAACAATCTCTTCTAAAAATAAAACTTAACAAACATTCTAAATATACGGATAACAAATAATACTATCCGCAGCAACAATACTATCGGCAGGAACAAGATAACACTGTCGGCAGCAATGAGCTTTCAGCAGGAACCAAAGCTATCGGCAGGAACCAGCTTAACACTATCGGCAGCAACAATGAAACTCTTATTTCCCAGAGATCCTAACAGATTTGATGATACAAAACAAGAAGAATGAAACATGAAGGACTATTTGTGACAAAGAGAAAAACTACAAAGATATTTAGATAAAGAAGATATTTTAGGAAGGTTCTTAATAAAATATCTTCATTGTAATAGTTATCTCTTTGTAACCCTTGTATCTCTATTATATAAAGAGATACAGGGAATTAGTTTTAGGCATGGGTTAAGATGTAACTCCATCAAAGGTGTGTGTGTGTGTAAACCTAGGCGTATGGTTCTTGTGTTAGACGTCTAGGGTTAGTGTTTGGTTTAAGCCTCAAGGATCTTTGATCCCTGTTAGAGTGTAACCGTGCTATACTTGATCACATAGCATTGGGGCTGTTGGTGTTGTTAGTTTTAGAGATTATGATGAAGAAATATTGTAGCAATAATAATGATTAGTTTGTTATTCCGCTATGCATCGTATTGTTATTAATCGTTATTATTGTGTAATCCCTAGATGAGGTCTAACCAACCTCGAGCTTTAAACGATCTTCACAATTGGTATCAGAGCCTAGGGGCTCGTGATCGTGGGATTCTACAAGGTTTTGTCGAAGAACAGGAAGAAAAATTCGATTTTGGTTCAATTTTCGCAACTTTCTGCAGAGTAGTTTTGCAAAGGCAATATCTCATTCGTTAGCCGTTGGATCGGGCTAAAATTTTTGCTGGAGGTTCTCTACATATCAAGGAAGATTCTCACTGGAGGGATCTTCAATCTGAGCCTTTGATTGAAAGATATGGTGTCTCAAAGTCTGCTGCAGAAACATATTTGTAAGTCGGATCTGGTTCGTATTTTCTAAAACTCACTACAGAGCTGTTTTTGAACAGCAATAACTCCTTCGTTAACCGTTGGATCGGGCTGAAATTTTTACTGGAGATTCTTCATATATCAAAGTACAATTTCACCGAAGGGATCCTAAATCTGAGCTCTCAATCGTAAGTTATGATGTCTCGAATTCTGCTGCAAAAACGTATCTTTTAGTGACACTAAAATGCGTTGTCTGGATACTTAAAAAAAAATCTGGATTGGAGCAGATCTGGTAATCGATTTGTTTGAAGGTTATAACTGTTGTGGTTGATGAGCCTGGTATTATGAAGTTGCTGGTAAACAATGAGTTCCTAAAAGCTCATAGGGTTCTAATAAACCCTCACCTGGATGTTGTGGTGATTAAAGTTCTAGTGATAAAGTCGAAGGTAGCAAAATCCTAATTTTGGTCAGTTACTACTGCTGCTATGTTTTGTTCTACTGCCAAAGGAAACTTACTACTGCTTTCGAGTTTTTACTACTGCTGAACATAGTAAGTTTCTACTGCTTGACTTAATTTCTACTACTACGCTAGAGTGATTCTACTGCTGTCATGTTTTTCTGCTGCTAGCGTTATTTGTTACTACTGCTTCCTATCAAACTTTCTACTGCTACGCTAGAATTAATACTGCTGCTAGAAGTTTGAGTTTCTGCTGCTATACGTTTTTAATACTATTCATGATCATTGTGCTGCTATTCGAAGTATCTGTTGTTTGGTCATGAAGATTACGAGTAGTGAGAGGAAGCATATATATTGGCGATTTGGAACATGTTGGTTCCAACACACACGGGGAAGACACACACGAGGAGATTTTTGGTTTTGGTTACTGATCTTAAAGGATTAAAGGCTTGTTCTTATTTATTCTTATTGGCGAAGACGATTATTTGTTATTTATTTGAAGATGAAGTGGAATTTTTCAAGGTTGTGTTTTATTATATCTTAAGGTGGGTGTTACACTTTAAAGATAACTTGTTCGTTCGTTCAAGTGACTATGAATTGACAAACACTTAAAGGAGTTACATTGTAGTGCTCAGTGTCTCATTGAATATGAGTTTATTGTCAAGAGATTGTGGTCTCCCTATACATCGATTTGGGTATACATTTAAAGTCAGTTTTAGTACAAGACATAAGACACAAGGTTGGTTTATTCTACTTCAGCATCAAATTAGTAATGGTTAGTTTTCTTCATCATTCATAAAGCCTACAGAATTGGAGATTCAAATGGTTAACATATGGGTTTCAGGGGAAGCTTAAATGTTCAAATGCTTAACCATTTATATGCTACATCGAGGTAAACACTCTAAGTATCATACTACTGCTAGGCTTAAAGATTCTACTGCTAGAGTTAGTTTCTACTGCTTATATGATGATGTGTTTAACCATTTGATGTAAATACACCACTCGAGGGGAAGTTCATATTTGTATACGTTCCCTATTTGTTGATAACAAAAAGGGGAAGAGATATTGTGGTGGATGGCATGGATTAAGGGGAAGACAAGATTGTTTCATTCATGGTGAGATTTAATTATCTCAATTTCTCTACTTCGTCTAGGGAAGTTCGTACAAGAACGTGTTTGTTTTGTCATCATCAAATAGGGGAAGATTGTTGGGTTTTATAGATTTGATGATACAAAACAAGAAGAATGAAACATGAAGGACTATTTGTGACAAAGAGGAAAACTACAAAGATATTTAGATAAAGAAGATATTTTAGGAAGGTTCTTAATAAAATATCTTCATTGTAATAGTTATCTCTTTGTAACCCTTGTATCTCTATTATATAAAGAGATACAAGGAATTAGTTTTAGGCATGGGTTAAGATGTAACTCCATCAAAGGTGTGTGTGTGTAAACCTAGGCGTATGGTTCTTGTGTTAGACGCCTAGGGTTAGTGTTTGGTTTAAGCCTCAAGGATCTTTGATCCCTGTTAGAGTGTAACCGTACTATACTTGATCACATAACATTGGGGCTGTTGGTGTTGTTAGTTTTAGAGATTATGATGAAGAAATCTTGTAGCAATAATAATGATTAGTTTGTTATTCCGCTGTGCATCGTATTGTTATTAATTGTTATTATTGTGTAATCCCTAGATGAGGTCTAACCAACCTCGAGCTTTAAACGATCTTCACAAGTTTTGAGCTCGCTCTTAGGATCAATGAGAAGCAAATCTACAAAGAATGGTGTTTGGAGTTCTTTTTCCACCATTTATTTCAATCAAGAGGTGAATTTGAGTAACATTTTGAAAAAAAAATGTATTTGGTTTTGCTTGTGTGGGGATGATCATGTGTTGACTTTGCCGGAATTTGGGAAATTACTTGGTTTGTATGATGATAATGACCTTGCCGAAGAGGAGTTTGTTGTTCATTTTGGTAAGTTGGAAAGGGAACCACCAAAGTATGATGGTACTAAGATTTGGAATGAGATTGGAGATCCGAGTAGTTCAAGACCAAAGGTGACGGAAATTCATTCACCAATGGCGAGGCTTTTGCACAAGATACTTGTGACCTCATTTGTACATCGAGGTAATAGTCAAGACAAGGTTCATCAACCGGATTTGTGGTTGATTGAAATGATGATGAGTAGTCGTGATGGAAAGAAGTTGAAGATGAATGTGGCATGGACCTTGGCAGTTTATTTGTCCAAGAGAGCAACCCTTATGTCGGAGCATGGATTTATCAATGGAGGCCACTATGTGTCAAAGATTGGAAGGAGTTTGGGGTATGCTACACCAAGTGAGTTGAATAGGATTACGGTAGTGAAAGATTGTGAAAAGCTTGATAAGAAGAGTTTGCAAGGTTTGCTTGATCATGATAAGATGTGTTTGGTTGAAACTATTGCAAATGTGGCTCGTAACCAACCACCACCACAACGTATGGAAGAACCTTCGGGACTTGATTCGGGATGGGGTGAATGACATGCGAACTTGCCACAAGTTGATAAGAGAGAAGTTTGGAGAGATATGTCTATGATGAGGATTGGACATCAAATGGATTATTGTGCACCGATTCTCGCACACCTTGGTCACCAAAGTGTTCCGCTATGTTCTTTTCCAATGACTTATGACCCGCCTAGTGTTCCACCTTACCCATACCCATATACACCATACCCATTGCAACATGTACCTTACCCAACATCATCTAGTGCATTTCAAGGAAGTGAAGGGTACAATGTTAATCATGAGGGGTTCATGGGTTATTATTCTTCTGATGTGGGGACTAGAGGTTATGAAGCAGGAACATCGTCTGGAGGTGTTGGCGTTGGAGCATTGGTTGATTACCAAGGAGATGACTATGAGGACATGGATGACGAATGATTTTGACTATCATTCGAGGTTTTATGTGATGTGTAATGGATAATTATTCTATCTTCTCCCTAGTACTTTATTTCTGAATTATTATTATTATGTGATGTAGGATTTATTATTATTATTTTTGTGTGTTTGTTTTTGTATGTTTTGTGCATGTGTTTATTTTTCAGGTTTGAGATACCATGGAATTATTGCTCATTCATATGGTTGGTACATTTTGGAGTTTGGAGTGACCAACTCATGCGTTAAATACCAAATATGGATCTCGCATGATTTCTCGGTGATATCATTTACTACTTTATTTTCCCTATTTCCTTTGCTTTGAAGTTAATTTTTCACATTGAGGACAATGCAAAACTTAAGTGTGGGGGAGGGAAGTAAATAGTGAAAATGATCTTGTTTTTAAATTTTTTGTGATTATTTTGGAGTTTGTTTTATTGCCCTTAAGGAAATTAGTTGTTTTTACACCTAAAAGATTATATCTAATTAAAACAACTTGGAATTTTCCAATAGCATAAAATGACAATTTGAAAATTTTAACGTATCTCGATTAAGTGAAGCGATCCGTTCTTGGGATTGATAACATTACTTGTGCATTTATAGCCTATTCTACAAATATGTGAGGATTTGAGCCTATCATTTGAAGCATATCTTATGCTTAAATTCTATTTTCTTGCTATGAGTGTGCCAGTGATTGAATTGATTCTAGAACTTGTGCTTGTTATGCATTACGAATTCCAAAGTAAGGTCACATTCGTGTGATATAAATGAAATTAAATGATAAGAGGCAACTTAGGATTTCAACCAAATGGCCTTCCATTTACATATATTGATTATTAGCTAGCCAAATCGGCTAGTTAACCACTTTTTACGGACCCATTTGTTAGTGCTCATTTTTAGCGCTAGATACCCTTAGTTCACCTTTGAGCCATTCTTTTTGTTTTGTTACATCCAGAAAATACAAAAAGATTTTACACCTTTAAACTTTAGCCTAATCTTTTTGTCAAGTCAAATCGATGAATTACTTGTTGTTGGCGTGAAGAAGTTTTTTTTTGATGATTATGAGCTTACACTTTGTATTTCGGATATACCTTTCCGACGAAGACGAAGGTAGCTACTTCTTATTTGTATTTTTGAGGTATATGCTCATCCAAAGTGTGGGGGATATGAAAAAAAATTTTATGTGCAAAACAGTTCCCAACCCAAGGTTGAAATTTATGCCAACCCAAGGTTGAAATTTATGTGCAAAAAAGAGTATTAAAGGATGAAGTTTTATGCCAACCCAAGGTTGAAATTTATGTGAAAAACAGTTCCCAACCCAAGGTTGAATGAGATTCAAACCAAGGTTCAAACCCAAAGGTTAAAGTCCTTGATACAGTCATCCAGCCGGTTCAAATCTGAACGCGGGTTGAGACGTGTCTGAGATGAAGAGTTGCATTAATTCAAGGTTTTAACTACCATTAATCACCAAGTCCGATCATTTCCTCTTCATTATGATTATGGGTGTTTGTAACAGCATATTAACTCAATTTCAAGCATAAATACACCCTATAATCACCACATAGAAGGAGGCAACTCACAAGATACAATAGAGAAGATACTTGATCCTTAATCAAGCCTTACAACCTAAGGACTTGATCATATTTTATACAACCCGAAAGAGCTCAATAATTCCTGTCATTCTTAAGGAGATACCAAGAAGTGTTGGTGATACTTGTGAGAAGAAGCGGAGAATTCCCTTGTTCGATTGGAGGCATTAAGGAGTGCTATAACTCTTTATATTTCTTACTCATTGTAGACTTGCTTTGGGTAACTTTCTTTTACTTAATTATTATGTTGAACAATTTGATATTGAATGAAACGTTACGTTTGTTGATGAAACTTGTTATGGAGTAATTTGTGATACTTGTTTGGGAATTATGTAGACTTTCGTGTGAATGTTGAATGATTAGTCGGTTAGAAAAAGTGATTGTTCTCATAAGTTTGTTTGAATATAATTCGTGTTCTAAAACTTGTTGATTTAACATTGTTGGATTTAAAGGTCGAAAGGATTTCTAATATTGTTTAATTCCAAGAAATTGGTGCACAAATGGATTGGTACTTGATAATTGACAACTATTAAGTATTCAAGTTTTTAAATGAATTCGAGACTATTTAATCACGAGATTGGGTCGAAAGGACTCGTATGAACTAATGTTACTAATCATCTTTTTCATACATTTGATAACACAAAGGGCTAGCGTAATGGGATGATGTATTGGCCGTAAGGACTCACCCATGAAACTAGTAAAAACATGGATTTTCTTGATAGTACCCATTGACTAGAAAACCTTGTGAAAATTGGTATGTGCCTTCTACATATATGTTTCACCCAAACATATTCAACATTCTATCACGATTGGTTATTATTCCTAAACAAGTATTTGTTCGTTTGATTGATTGAATTCGGAACCATTGTTTGTTGTTTATTTACGGTGCTTTAGAGTGTGACAATCTTTAGTACTATTTCGTATGCTACATAAATTGCTAAGCTTAAACTACGTAGTCTCATGGGACGATCCCTATTTACCACAAACTATATTACACAAGGACGAGTATGCTTGCTCGTATGCGTTTTCTTAATAATCGGTAAAATGGTGTTTATAAATTTAAAATTTGAATGAAACTTAGGATATAATATATATAACCAGTTTACGCGCGTCAGGGTGGTTTTCCCTTTGACCACGAACAACCCAAAAAAACCCCCAAACGCACCCTCTTGGGTTTTAAATCAAACCGAATATAATACCAAACCAATAAGCCATAAACCTTAATAAGCTTACTTAACCACTTAACAAGATAAGCCAAGTATAATAAGCATCTAAACCAATAAATCAAATCATTTATTGGAAATACGAGGCTGCAAACAAACACCCCATTCGGGTCCAAACCGACGCTAATAACCCAAACACCATTTAAACACTTATCACCACACGAATCTATTAACAAACGATCTTAATCTTCGAAATCTATATAGTGATTTAACAATCAGTTTTAAATAGGAAGCAAATGTACAAGATCGATTGTGTCGACTTATAATTTTAACGAGATGAAGAGGTGGAACGAGGTGGTGGCTGTGGCCATTGAGGTGGAGAGATGGCGCCTGTGGTGGTGCGGCGGTGATGGGATGAGGAGGCTGTTGTGCTCGATGGTGATGGTGGTGTTATGTGTTGGTGATGATGGCGGATGAAGGTGGTGTTGATGCTGTAGCCTCTGATTATCGATCTCCAAAGAGAAAGAAAAAAAAAGTATAGATCGATTTATGAGAGAGTGGGAGAAGGGAGAGTATGATACATATATGAATGATATATTCGATTTATCTGTTTATGATTTGTGGGAGTGAGAGGGATGGAGGGAATATACATATACAGATTTTATTGAGTGATAAGATAAGATAAGGAGACATGATATCTGATATGTAAGAAGATAAGAGATAAGGTTTATGGATATAGAGTGTATTTGGTGCACCTCGTATCCCGTTGAGCTTAAGTATAAACACGATACTCTGGTTGGGTAATTGTGAGAAATATATTCTTGGAGACGTTTTTATAAATATAATATAAAAATGAGACTGCTGATTTCGAATAATGATCATCGAATGTAAACCATTTTTATTGCGGTGTTGGTATGCAAGAAAAACAATATATTCCTTTGTTAAATAGACAAGGGTGAACGTAACGTTCAGATAGTAATAATTCGAATCCGAGTGGGTTATTTAACTTGGGAAGTTACCGGTTAACTACCGATTACCGTATTTGCTTTTACGTTAAGGTAAAAGTCAAATAGTCAAGAAGTCAAAGTCAAAGTCAACTTAAAAAAGTCAAAGGGTAAAATAGTCATTTTGATGTGTGAAAAATTTACGGGTTTCTACAGTATCCACCCCTCATTTGGAACTTCGTCCCAAAGTTCAGCGGGTGTTATCTGTGGCAGTTTATTCTAACTAACTTTTGGACAATAAGAATGCGACTTTACTTAAGTCGTTTGACCTTAAGGTCTATGATCTTGATTGGTACTTTGATAAAGTTCGGACATGTCACACCCCCAAATTTCGTGACTTGTAGCGGAATAAGTCATTAAGGGGCACGACTGGTCATAGCACCAAAGTTACAGTTATATTGAACGACCTAAAGTGTCGTTTAGAAAATAAATCGTTTGATTATTTAAAAACATTCAGAGTTATAAAGCTAGGTCCCAAAAGGTGAAACAAGTTTTCATAAAACAAGTTCATACAATTCAAACGATGGATAAGTGCATAAAATATAAAGTGAGACGCGTCGACTCCGCGACTCCATGATGTCCATATGCAAGCCAACATGCGATACCTTAATTACCTGAAAATACATTGCTAAAAATGGTCAACAAAAATGTTGGTGAGATCATAGGTTTATGTAAATGAAATATTGTACGGATACCACAAGTATAAAGTGTATGACAAAACAATGCCACATAAAAATGATACATTAGCTCTTAAGCTCATGACCCCGAAGCTAGACTGAATGAAATGCCCCAACTGAGTGTTTGCCAATCACTCTAATATGACAGAAATGAAATGCGTTCGTTTGACAAGTTGGCGCTACCAACCCGAACGGAGGAGTCACCCTCAATAGATCTATTCACTCACTCTCGCTTTCTAACAATTAACGGTTCATGATAATAAAAGGGGACTTTAATCTGGGCAATGATGTAACTTAAGAAATGTAATGAGTTTGCATACTTTGGTCCGCATATGAAAATGGTGCAATGTATTCTCCCCCGAGAGTTTAGAATTCAATAAACAATTTAAAACGGGGCTATGAAAACTCACCTGATATGATATAGCAACAATGATCACAATGGATATGATGAGATGAGGCTCGGTTCCTAACCGCGACCTATCATGAATGATATGATCTAAGGTAACCAAATGAAATGATGTTGCTCATGCAAACACGTATGTTATCGATACCACTCGAAAGTTTTTGAAAATAACGTTTATCGCCGAAAAATATATTTTGACGTCTCGTTAAGTTATAAACTACATTTCATAACTTGTGAAAATATATATCCAAAACGGCCTCGAAAAATATGTTAAAACTACACTCCATGATCCTTGTTTGGTGTTCTATTGGCAAATATACTGTTTTCGTCGCAAAACAATACTTTTCATAACTTGTGAAAATATATATCCAAAACGGCCTCGAAAAACTAGTCGCGAATTATTGCACGTTAAGAGTTAGTGAATAAATTTGACGTTCTTGAAAACCTTGTAACATTATCTAAATGTCGTGTTGTTTGACTTTTGATCATACGTGTCTTGATTAGATAGAAAACCGGCTATCAATGCGATAACTTGCAAAAATGTTAACTTTTATACTTAGAAAATACTTTCTAATTGGGCTGTCAAAATAGAATAGAGTTCGTCGGCTTTGAACGTGTATATCTCGGTCGTTATAAGCTCGTTTTCTACGTTCTTTATATCCACGGATTCGTCATAACATGAACTAACATAATCCCAGTAGCTCGGCTCTCCTAGATCACGTCTAATGCCTCGTTTGGTCCTTTAAAGTTCGGCTAACAGCACGCTTATTTTCAGAAAATTAGTTTTCGTCGTCTAACTTTGAAAAATCATATCTCCTTCGTTATAAGTCGGTTTTTAGTGATTCTTGCGGCCACGGTTTCGTTTTTGAAAGAAATTTCTGAATATGAAGGCCAAAATATACCAAAAGTTACTGAGTTTTCCAGATTACACGATTTTGGACAGTAGGTATATATATGTTTTAAAAACTCATTTCCTGGCTCTAAACTTGATCATACCACCTCAAATCAACTCCACAAGTTCGCAAATCCTACCATACACCTTCTTAGGGTGTCATGGGGTCCTAAACATCACCAACCTTGGTGGATCTCATGTGCTTACTAATGAAACTTATAGATCTAGTGTTTGTGATAGTTTATAAGCAAAGTGGTATCAAAAACATAAGTAACTTGCATAATCAACTAGTATAACTTGAAAATACATAATCATATGAAGTAAATGAAAGTATGAAAAGATCAATGAGATGTTCTTGAAGTTTACTTACAATGTTGGAGTGATTTGATGAGAAAAGTGCAATAAACTTAGGGTTTTGATCACAAAGCTTAAACTAGGATAGCAAATTGGAGCTAGATAAACACTTGAACTTGAAAAATCTATGGATTTCTCTTGGTGTTCTTGGTTGGGCCGATTGGAGAAGAGAGGAAAAGAGATGATATGTTGGTTATTTGCTAGTGAAATGTGTTACTTGAAGTGTTATGGAAATAAATTCAGAAACAAGAAAACATAAGCATTAAATGATGTCAAGTCTAAGCAAGAAAAATGTGGAGACTTAGGGAAGGTAGGGGGGGGGGGCGGCAACATGGAGAAAAAGGAAGAAAATATGGCCAATTAATGTTGTTGTCTAATGGTTGTAAGAGTTAGTGAAGTTTATGTGTACATTGGGTGTTACCGGGTACCGAGTTGACTAGAAATAAACTCGTGACGAGGAAATAAATATGACGAAGTTGTAAAATGTGTAAAATCATATTCCTTGCAAGAATCGGGTGTTAGATTGATAATCGGATTGAAATTTCGTAAACCGACGGAGTTATAAGCTCCTAATGGAAAATGTAGCAATTGATTTAAAAACACCGGGTAAAGTATAATATAATCTCTATATCATTATAATTAGCTTGAAAATATATTAGGATCATTGTCTGGAGTGTTTGGGTTTACTGTTGATAGAAATGACTGAGTGGTAACGTTAATTAAACAATTAAGCATACGTTAATGAAAATCACACAAACCCATGCATGAACTGATATGGTAATGATGTTACTGATGATATGCAGACTACCCTAGTCTGTATGATGTGTCTTTACTGATGATGCATGAATACGCAGCTAAACCTAACTAGTTACGCGCATTTGAATACCCGTAAACCAAGTTTTCGACATGATGAATGATGCCCATGAATAGTGATTTCCCTCCGGGAATGAATAGTGTCACGTGAATAGTAAATTTTTTGACGGCTTCTCAAATTCTCAAACTGACTTAAAAAACGATGAATAGTGAAATGATGAATAGTGATCGGTGAATAGTGATTGATGAATAGTAACTCATGAATAGTAAATTGTCAGGGTTTGGAAAATGACCTGAAATTACGAGTTGTGACAGTCGACCACCCTAAAAGGAATTCAATCCCAGAATTCAGCTGATGTTGTTCTCTGGAGTGGTCTCGGTGAAAAGATGTGGGTATTTGAGTCGCATCTGGTCTTCCCGGTCTAAGTAAACTCAGGACCTCTGCGAGAATTTCAGCGAACTTTGACGATCGGAATTCGACTTTGCTTCTAACTGTTTGACCTCCCGGTCCATGATTTCTGCTGGTTCTTCCACAAAGTTAAGCTTATCATCGATCTGAATTTCTTCCACTAGGATTACGAGCGTTTCGTCTGAAAGACATTTCTTGAGGTTTGAGACATGAAACGTGTTATTACATTGCTGAGCTCTAACGGAAGCTCTAGCCTGTACGCTATCGGTCTGTCCTTTCCAGAATCTTGAATGGCCCAATGTATCTCGGGTTCAACTTACCGCGTTTCCCGAATCGTATCACGCCCTTCCAAGGTGAGACCTTCAACATGACTTTGTCTCCAACCTGAAATTCTAATGGTTTGCGTCGAACATCGGCGTAACTTTTCTGCCTGCTTCTGGCTGTTTGGAGTCTTTCTCTAATCTGAATTATCTTTTCTGTTGTTTCTCTGACCAACTCTGGACCAGTTAGCTGTACATCACCAACTTCGGCCCAACAAACTGGGGACCTGCACTTACGAGTGTAGAGTGCCTCGAATGGTGCAGCTTTTATGCTCAATGATAACTGTTATTGTAAGAGAACTCGATCAATGGCAAATGGTTAGCCCAACCATTTCCAAAGTCAATGACACATGCCCTGAGCATGTCTTCCAATGTCTGAATTGTTCTCTCGCTCTGACCATCGGTCTGAGGATGATAGGCGGTACTCATGTCTAACTTAGACCCAAATGAATCTTGCAATGATTCCCAAAAGTTTGAAGTAAAGCGACTGTCTCTGTCGGAAATGATGGAAATTGGTGCACCGTGCCTTGAGACAATTTCCTTGACGTAAAGTCTGGCGAGCTGATCCATAGTATAAGTCTCTTTGATTGGAATGAAATGAGCTGACTTGGTGAGACAATCAACTATTACCCAAATAGCATCGTAACCTCCTGATGTTTTGGGAAGTTTAGTGACAAAGTCCATTGTAATGCGTTCCCACTTCTACTGGGGAATCTCTGGTTGTGAAGTAATCCTGATGGTTTCTGGTACTCGGCTTTCACCTTAGCACAAGTAAGACATTTACTGACATACGTAGCTATCTCTGCTTTCATATTGGGCCACCAATAAAGCTTCTTGAGATCCTGATACATCTTATCAGAACCTGGATGAATGGAGTACTTCGACTTGTGTGATTCGTGCATGATCAACTCTCGTATTCCACCATAGAGAGGTATCCAACTTCTATCCTTGAAGCATAATGTTCCATCTGATCTCTTTACTAAACCGTTTGCGTTATCTTGCATTCCTTTGAGTGTTTCACTTGGTAGGTTTTCTTCCTTGAGTGCCTCGACTTGGGCCTCGAGGATCTTTGATGGTAGTGGTGAAATGATAGACATTCCCAATGATCTGACTCTCAAAGGCTTGAGTCTCTCTTTCTGACTGAGTGCATCTGCCACAACATTGGCTTTTCCTGGGTGATATCTGATTTCACAGTCGTAATCACTAAGTAGTTCCAACCAACGACGTTGCCTCATGTTAAGTTCCTTCTGATCAAGAATGTACTGTAAGCTTTTGTGGTCTGTAAATACTACACACTTTGTTCCATAAAGATAATGTCTCCAAATCTTGAGTGCGAAAACCACGGCACCCAACTCTAAGTCGTGAGTAGTGTAGTTCTTCTCATGCTTCTTAAGCTGACGAGATGCATAAGCTATCACCTTCTCGTTTTGCATTAACACTGCTCCAAGTCCTTTGTGTGAAGCATCGCAATATACCACGAAGTTTTCAATCCCTTCTGGCAATGACAAAATTGGCGTGCTGCAAAGTTTCTGTTTCAATAACTGAAAAGCGGTCTCTTGCTTTTCTCCCCAATCGTACTTCTGGTTCTTTTGTGTCAACTTGGTCAGTGGCTTAGCTATCTTGGAAAACCCTTCAATGAACCTTCTGTAATATCCGGCAAGTCCTAAGAATTGACGAATTTCTGTGGGAGTTTTTGGTGTTGCCCAATCTTTAACTGCCTCAATCTTTGCTGGATCAACCTGTAGTCCCTGACTATCAATGACGTGACCAAGAAATTGTACTCTTCTGATCCAAAAATCACACTTTGAAAATTTGGCGTACAGTTTCTCTTTCTTGAGCAGTTCTAAGATTGTTCTGAGGTGTTCTCGGTGCTCTTCTTCACTCCTTGAGTAAATCAAGATATCGTCAATGAATACGATCACAAACTTATCTAGATATGGCTTGCACACCCTGTTCATGAGATCCATGAACACAGCTGGTGCGTTGGTTAGTCCGAACGGCATTACCTGAAATTCATAATGGCCATAGCGTGTTCTGAATGCTGTCTTCGGGATATCTCCCTCCTGAACCTAAGCTGATGGTAACCCGATCTCAAGTCGATCTTGGAGTAATAACTGGAACCTTGCAACTGATCAAACAAATCGTCGATCCTGGGAAGTGGATAACGATTCTTCACCGTTAATTTGTTTAGCTCTCGATAATCAATGCACATTCTGAAAGATCCATCTTTCTTCTTCACAAACAAAACTGGTGCTCCCCAAGGCGAGGAACTTGGTCTAATGAATCCTTTATCCAAGAGCTCTTGCAATTGGTTCAAAAACTCTTGCATTTCTGAAGGTGCAAGTCGATAAGGTGCTCCGCAACTGGTGCGGCTCCCGGCACTAATTCAATCTGAAATTCGACTTGGCGAGTAGGTGGCAGTCCTGGTAAGTCTTCTGGAAAGACTTCTGGAAAATCTTTAACTGTTGGCACATCCTCAAGTCGCTTCTCCTCCGACTTCTTTTCTGTGATATGAGCCAAGAATGCATAACAGCCCTTCTTTATGTATTTCTCTGTTTTAATGCACGAGATGATGCTGAGTCTAGTCCCACTGCGTTCTCCGCGAACGACCAATGTTTCGCCATCATAAGGAAGATGAACAACTTTTTCATCACAGATGATTCTGGCATGATGTTGAGATAACCAATCCATTCCGATAACAATGTCAAAACTTCCAAGTTCTACTGGCATGAGGTCTATATTGAATGGGTGATTAAGAAAATTGAGAGTGCAACCACGAATGATCGTGTCGGTGCCAACTAAACTACCGTTAGCTAGTTCAATGTGATATGGAGTGTCTAATGTGGTTGGTTCAATGTTGAGTAATGGTGCAAATGCAGTAGAAACAAAACTTCTATCGGCTCCTGAATCAAATAGTATGGATGCATAACGATTATTAATGAGGAACGTACCCGTAACGACACTCGGGTCCTCCCTGACATCTTTCCTCCAAGGACATAAGCTCTTCCTCTAGCTGTTCCACCTTGGTTATTGTTTCCCTGATTCTTTCCTTTTGGACATTTATTCTTGAAGTGCCCAACTTCTCCACATCCAAAACATGTTACTGGGGCTTCTGATTATCAACCACAATCGGAGCTTTGCAATCCATAGTCGAATGACCAACTTTCTTACAGTTTCCACACGGATTCGGACAATTTCCAGGATTATGATGGGTTTGACATTTGTTGCACTTGGGTAAAGTACCATTGTAACCTCTTTTCTCAGTTTGACCTGCAACATAAGCCTTTGCAGTTTCCTGTCTCTTGGGTGGTGGTTGAGTAACATTGCTACTCTGGTTGTTATCCTGATTTCTTTTGTTGTTGTTGTTGTTATTGGAATTGTTTCGGTTGCTGTTATAGTTGTTGTTGTTTCGGTAGTTGTTGTTGGAGTTACGGTTGTTGTAGTTACGGTTACTGTTGGTGTTGTTGTTGTTGTCTGAAGCAGTTCCTTTCTTCACTATCTGAGCCATGAGTTTCTGAGACATTCTGATTGCCTCATCCAATGTTTGTGGGTCAAAATAAATCACATCTCCACGGATGTTGTGAGGTAATCCTCCAATGAAATTCTCTAATAGCTTCTCAGTGTCCGGACCATTGTCGGACATAACGCTGCCAATTCCTGAAATCTCCTGATATAAGCCTCAATATCATTACCTGCTGTCACTAGCTCATAAAACTCTGTTTCCATCTTTTTCACTTCTGTTCGTGGGCAAAACTTCTTTGTCAGCAACTTCTTGAATTCGTCCCATGTAAGCTTGTGAGCATTCTCCATTCCCATGGGCTTTGCATACGAATTCCACCATGACATAGCTTCCCCAACGAGTGTACTAGTAGCAAACTTGACCTTGCTGTCTTCCGGATAGTTGCATAGAAGGAATAATGATTATGTCTTTTCAAACCATCGGATCATGGCAGTGCTCCTTCAGTGCCTTTGAATTTTTCTGGATCACCACTCTTGAAATCTTTGTACGTACACTTACGACCATTTGTACCATTGGTATTTGTTCCTGCGGCTTCCGCGGTCTCTGCCCGCGAAGCGGCTTCAGCAGCAGCTGCAGCTACGGCAGCTCTTTCTGTAACCAATGCTGCCTCTATACTGTCGGCAACAAGCTTTCTGACTTCAGCAGGTGTCATAGCAGTGGTGGCTCTTTTGGGTGGCATAATTCTTCACAATCACAAAAGATAACAACAATGAGAATCCACAATAGAAAACGATCATCATACACAATATATACAACCACAACATGTATATACATCCACAACACGTATAAATACAACCACAGCATGTATAAATACAATGAAACCACAACGAAACATCATAGATATAATCACAACGCACATGAATATAATACATGAAAATTTCGGTTACGCAGACCGATATCATAAAATAGCACAACGAAAATCCTGCATAGTAGAGTCACACTTGATATATTTGTTTGTACTACAAGCAAAAGACAACAAGTACTAACTATGTCCCACACCCCGGGACTAGGATAATAATGTACAAGCTACATGATAACAGTCTAATACTAGGCACCTCCTCCGGGTGCTCCATCTAGCCTGCGGAAAATCCTCTGAAGATCCCTAGACATGGCAACAACGATCTCCTCTAGGTGCTGAACTCGAAGCTGGAGATCAGTCTCCCTAGTCTCTGATGCAGACAATCTAGCCTGAACTGAAGATAACTCACCGGCCTGGCGATGATGCTCATCCTGGAACATCTGTGCTCTGTCGACTAACCCCGGCATCTCCTGCCTTAGCTGTGTGATATGCTCTGAACTCTCCAACTGACGAGCCTCTAAACCCTGGTGTGACACATCAATGGCAACCCTGCCCTGGATCAATCCCTCGACCTCCTCCTCAATAGCCTCAATACGGCTCACTGGAGTCTCGTCTAGATGAGACAATGCCCTCTCAATCTCTCCCTGAAGCTGATCTAGTCGCGAGTCAAATGTAGCAGCAGTAAGCAGTCTGTCAGCAGCAGCCCTCGAGCTCTCACCAACCTCGAATCTGCTGGGCGGTGCTGTCTCTGTAGCATCTGAAGTATCTGGTGATGAGATATCAAGACGAGCCGCTTCTTGAGCGGTAGGTCTGACATAGGAGTAGGATCTCCTGGTAGTGACTGGTGCTGATGGCATCTGTGGTGCTGATAAGGATGGCAATGGTGGAGACAATGATGATAAGGATGGTAAAGGTGATAATGGTGGTGGTGTACTGAATGTCACACTCCTCCTCGCTGTCAAGCGGCGACGGAGTGGATGAGATGAAGTAAGTGATGATGGTGGTGGTAGGGATACAAATGCAGCTGGTGACCTGACAGTGAGACGATGAACCCGCTTAGCAGCAGTGCGCTTCATGCGCGGCCCACCTGGATATGTACGGTAAACTCGACCATAGGGTACAAACTCTCCTGGCTGGATAACTGGAACAATCTGGGACCACGACGGATCACAGGTGACAGTGGTGGGGTAGGCACGACTTCCCCCTCCTCAAAGGGTTCTGTCTCGGCCTCTGACATCACAGGTGAAGAATGTGGAGTAGGCTCCACTGATGATAAAATGATAGTGGGTATCGGGGATGATGTAACCGACTCTAGTATGATGGAGGGTAGTGAGGAAGTATCGTCCGCTGACTCAGAGTCAGACGAGATAACAATAGGGTGTGAATCCGAAGACATCACTGAAACAACAGATGTGAAATAAAAGTAAATAAACATTTACACAATGTGGATTATGATGAAATGATATATGTATGAAATCGCAATCACTACATGTGATATAATGAATATGCACTTATGCTACAATGATGAGATGCTATGATGGTGCAGCTATAGTCTAGGATATAATGGATAACCTAGTTCGCTATAACCTTTGCTCTGGTACCAATCTGTCACACCCCCAAATTTTGTGACTTGCAGCGGAATAAGTCATTCAGGGGCACGACTGGTCATAGCACCAAAGTTACAGTTATATTGAACGACCTAAAGTGTCGTTTAGAAAATACATCGTTTGATTATTTAAAAACATTCAGAGTTATAAAGCTAGGTCCCAAAAGGTGAAACAAGTTTTCATAAAACAAGTTCATACAATTCAAACGATGGATAAGTGCATAAAATATAAAGTGAGACGCGTCGACTCCGCGACTCCATGATGTCCATATGCAAGCCAACATGCGATACCTTAATTACCTGAAAATACATTGCTAAAAATGGTCAACAAAAATGTTGGTGAGATCATAGGTTTATGTAAATGATATATTGTACGGATACCACAAGTATAAAGTGTATGACAAAACAATGCCACATAAAAATGATACATTAGCTCTTAAGCTCATGACCCCGAAGCTAGACTGAATGAAATGCCCCAACTGAGTGTTTGCCAATCACTCTAATATGACAGAAATGAAATGCGTTCGTTTGACAAGTTGGCGCTACCAACCCGAACGGAGGAGTCACCCTCAATAGATCTATTCACTCACTCTCGCTTGCTAACAATTAACGGTTCATGATAATAAAAGGGGACTTTAATCTGGGCAATGATGTAACTTAAGAAATGTAATGAGTTTGCATACTTTGGTCCGCATATGAAAATGGTGCAATGTATTCTCCCCCGAGAGTTTAGAAATCAATAAACAATTTAAAACGGGGCTATGAAAACTCACCTGATATGATATAGCAACAATGATCACAATGGATATGATGAGATGAGGCTCGGTTCCTAACCGCGACCTATCATGAATGATATGATCTAAGGTAAGCAAATGAAATGATGTTACTCATGCAAACACGTATGTTATCGATACCACTCGAAAGTTTTTGAAAATAACGTTTATCGCCGAAAAATATATTTTGACGTCTCGTTAAGTTATAAACTACATTTCGCGTAAATATGTTAAAACTACACTCCATGATCCTTGTTTGGTGTTCTATTGGCAAATATAATGTTTTCGTCGCAAAACAATACTTTTCATAACTTGTGAAAATATATATCCAAAACGGCCTCGCAAAACTAGTCGCGAATTAGTGCACGTTAAGAGTTAGTGAATAAATTTGACGTTCTTGAAAACCTTGTAACATTATCTAAATGTCGTGTTGTTTGACTTTTGATCATACGCGTCTTGATTAGATAGAAAACTGGCTATCAATGCGATAACTTGGAAAAATGTTAACTTTTATACTTAGAAAATACTTTCTAATTGGGCTGTCAAAATAGAATAGAGTTCGTCGGCTTTGAACGTGTATATCTCGGTCGTTATAAGCTCGTTTTCTACATTCTTTATATCCACGGATTCGTCATAACATGAACTAACATAATCTCAGTAGCTCGGCTCTCCTAGATCACATCTAACACCTCGTTTGGTCCTTTAAAGTTCGGCTAACAGCACGCTTATTTTCAGAAAATTAGTTTTCGTCGTCTAACTTTGAAAAATCATATCTCCTTCGTTATAAGTCGGTTTTTAGTGATTCTTGCGGCCACGGTTTCGTTTTTGAAAGAACTTTCTGAATATGAAGGCCAAAATATACCAAAAGTTACTGAGTTTTCCAGATTACACGATTTTGGACAGTAGGTATATATATGTTTTAAAAACTCATTTCCATGGTTCTAAACTTGATCATACCACCTCAAATCAACTCCACAAGTTCGCAAATCCTACCATACACCTTCTTAGGGTGTCATGGGGTCCTAAACATCACCAACCTTGGTGGATCTCATGTGCTTACTAATGAAACTTATAGATCTAGTGTTTGTGATAGTTTATAAGCAAAGTGGTATAAAAAACATAAGTAACTTGCATAATCAACTAGTATAACTTGAAAATACATAATCATATGAAGTAAATGAAAGTATGAAAAGATCAATGAGATGTTCTTGAAGTTTACTTACAATGTTGGAGTGATTTGATGAGAAAAGGTGCAATAACTTAGGGTTTTGATCACAAAGCCTTAACTAGGATAGCAATTGGAGCTAGATAAACACTTGAACTTGAAAAATCTATGGATTTCTTGTGGTGTTCTTGGTTGGGCCGATTGGAGAAGAGAGGAAAAGAGAGGATATGTTGGTTATTTGCTAGTGAAATGTGTTACTTGAAGTGTTATGGAAATAAATTCAAGAAACAAGAAAACATAAGCATTAAATGATGTCAAGTCTAAGCAAGAAAATGTGGAGACTTAAGGAAGGTAGGGGGCGGCAACATGGAGAAAAAGGATGAAAATATGGCCAATTAATGTTGTTTTCTAATGGTTGTATGAGTTAGTGAAGTTTATGTGTACATTGGGTGTTACCGGGTTCCGATTTAACTAGAAATAACTCGTGACGAGGTGAAATGAAATATGACGAAGTTGTAAAAATGTGTAAAATCATATTCCTTGCAAGAATCAGGTGTTAGAGTGATAATCGGATTGAAATTTTGTAAACCGACGGAGTTATAAGCTCCTAATGGAAAATGTAGCAATTGATTTAAAAACACCGGGTAAAGTAATAATATAATCTCTATATCATTATAATTAGCTTGAAAATGTATTAGGATCATTGTCTGGAGTGTTTGGGTTTACTGTTGATAGAAATGACTGAGTGGTAACGTTAATTAAACAATTAAGCATACGTTAATGAAAATCACACCAAACCCATGCATGAACTGATATGGTAATGATGTTACTGATGATATGCAGACTACCCTAGTCTATATGATGTGTCTTTACTGATGATGCATGAATACGCAGCTAAACCTAACTGGTTACGCGCATTTGAATACCCGTAAACCAAGTTTACGACATGATGAATGATGCCCATGAATAGTGATTTCCCTCCGGGGATGAATAGTGTCATGTGAATAGTAAAATTTTTGACAGATTCTCAAATTCTCAAACGGACTTCAAAAATGATGAATAGTGATCGGTGAATAGTGATTGATGAATAGTAACTCATGAATAGTAAATTTTCGGGGTTTGGAAAATGACCTGAAATTACAAGTTGTGACAGGAAATTAGTCAATCTGGATCTCTTCCAGAGGAATAGTGAACAATCCTAGTCAGGATCTTGTATAGTCCGATGTTGAGATGTCTGGGAAAGAGTGTAGGTATTTGTGGTGAATTTTGATCTCATACTCCCAGGTGAAATCAAGAACTCTTTTAATGTGTTGATGGGTGAGCAAGAGTGGTACAATTGGGGAGCCTAAAGTTGTCGGGCTAGCTGAAAATACTGAAGAACCAAATGTTGTCGCGCCTCCTCTAGTGATTGTTGTGCCAGGTGTTAGAGGTTATTTTCACAAGGATTTCATGAGTTGCAAATGCAGCAATTGCAAAAGCCTAGAGAGAGTGGTTGCATTTAGGTGCCTAGACAATGAATCAATTTTGATGTCTCGTAAGCCAGTGGATCATGTTGTAAGAGCTTGTTCTGCTCAAGAATCCAATAACGGCAAAAATAACAACAGTAACAAACGGTGTGGGGATGTGGAGAGAGAACATTTCGAGTAACAATGTCTCTAAATAATGGTCAATAAATGGAAGGAACTCTTGGGAGAGTTTATGTGTAGGTGTCCATGCAAGTTCAAATGAGTTCTTTAAGATTTTTACTGAATAATATAATACTGGAGATTCTCAAGTTCGAGTTCATACTCATGTCATATCGGATACAAATAAGCCCACTTATTTATAATTCATTATTTACATAGAGAAGCGTCCCAAACAATGTAAATAAAGAAGTAAAAACTTATGGTTTGGTGATTTACAATTTCTTTATTGAAATAAAAAGGGGTCCCAATCCATTCAAATAAAGACTTTGTAAATCATCCTACTTAAGGATTTCTGACAAAACACTCATACGTGTGGAAGGAAAAAATAGTCCACACTGGGCTAAAATCATAGACTTTTAACAATGAAAAGTTTCGGGAGAGAACTTTGATGAATGTAGAGAAAGTTGTTGAACTTCAATTTTTGTAAATGATGAATCAGTTTGTTGCTTAGAAATTTCATATCTTTGATCTCTACCAAGGAAATCAATAGTTTGTGACATGTTTCATGTAAAATAATATAAAGTAGTGAGGAGTTTAGAGATCATTGTAATCATTTACAATGTCTGAGAAATAATTGAGACCATTGTGCAACACACAATGTATGAGAAATAAACGAGACCATTGTGCAATGCACAATGTCTGAGAAATAAGTGAGACCATTGTGCAACACATAATGTCTAAGAAATATGTGAGACCACTATTTCGTTTATAGTGTCTGGGGATGTAATAGAGACCACTGTAGGACTTACAGTGCCTTGAAAAATAAATGAGACCATTTTATAAATTACAATGTCTGGGTAGTAGGAAAGACCATTGTAATCAGTTACAAGGGTAAGAATGAAACAAAACTAATTACTAAGTCTGCAAAAGCAATCCTTCTAATGGTCTCTAATTCAGAATAACTATCGAAGTCTTCTAAGTCCAAAAGTCTCTTCACTCATACCCAAACCCGTCGTCCTGCTTATAACCTGCCGCACATGAAAAGAAAACGTGCGGCTGAGCTTAAAAAGCTCAGTGAACAGATACATATACAAAGCAATGATAATGAAACAGAACTGAAATATAGTGCACGGGAAAAGTAACATGAAGTATAAACAAAGAGACAGGAATATAAAAGATGAATAGGATAGTCATCCACCACGAGCCCAGAAACAGATCATATCATATCGTAACCATAATCTTCATAATCATATAGAGGGGTGATGTGCTGCGTGTGTCGTTGCGGTTTAGCAGTTTTAATGCCTACTCAAGTTTTAAATTTATATTTAGCCGACTTATCAATAACACAAACACTTAACGAGCAGTGTACCCGGTCAGTATGAATATAATGGTAAGTAGAGTGTCGATCACTAAGAGTGGAACGTATTATCTCGTTATTCTAATCAGTATTTTAATATCCTAACGCAAGGGGGTTTCAGCCTGAGAGACTGGCACGATTTTGTTTGCAATTAAATAATAAAATAAACCAATAGGCACGAATCAGCAAGTAGCACACACGTACACAGATAAATACTCGAGACAATAAGAGGGCTGTCCTTATAATTAAGTAGTTTGTCACTTGTTTTATTGATAGCTTTATATGAAGTGTATGTAGTTAATCCTTTCTCGTTGGTCCTAAGCTTATCGGCGAGTAAACCCTTAATGATGACTTATGTCTAAAAGTTATTCCTAAGTGATCAATTTAGTAATAACCGTGGGAGTGCAACCTTTCCGTTGCCACATTACACAAGCCACTAATAAACACAGAGGTGATCAATGCACTAATAAGTAGTAACCAAAGACATCAACATATAAACTTTAATCGATGGGAAAGCAATTTTAAGGGGAGTTGAAGTGAATGATAACATAACACAAGCCCATCAATCCTGATGAATTAAAGTTTGCTAACACAATAAAACAAAACTACTTAATGAATTAAACACATGCAGCACCTTCTTACAGCTCTTGTATCTTTGTTTGGTGTGTCTTGTGCTGCCTCCTTGACTGAATTCGTCCTAGGGTTCTGCTGCTTCGGTCTTCGAATCTAAAATAATGTACTGACCAAAAGCTCCGGAATTCGTCTGGTCTTGGGGTATTTATAGTTTCTGTCTGAGGGAAGATGCGGCGCATCTAGTAAGTAGATGCGGCGCATTGACTTAACTTCGCGTGGGGTCCAAGATTATAATATTCAGGAATATTCGTACACCGCCAGAAGATGCGGCGTAACTCCATGATTAGATGCGGCGCATGTCCTCTTGTATCTTGGATCGTATCCGGTGAAATATTGATAGCGATGCGGCGCATGTCATGAGTGAGATGCGGCGCATCTGGAGCAGATTTAACTTGATCTTGTCCATTTCAGTAGACTCTTCACTTTATGCATGTTTTGCTCCATTATTAGTCCAAAATCGCCAAGTTTCACCAAATGCTTGTTTTTACCTGAGAATTACAAAAGTAAACGATTAAGTATCAATCCTCATACATAATATAGTAAAACAAGTCAAATTAATAGGATAAATGATAGTAATAAAATGTACTTATTTGAGTTCATCAAATATCCCCCCACTTGAACTTTACTTGTCCCCAAGTAAACCTTAGAATTTCTCTTATGAAAATGTATCCTAAAAGATGTTAGGATTTATTTTTATATCAAGCATGTATTCGTTTAATTCATAATCACACAACTAAACACTTTAACGAATTAGAAGTATAATAAAATAATTTTATAAAAGCAAATCTAATCGTTTAACTGTCCAGTCGCGACGAATATTCTATCATAAGCTTGGCAAGTATACACATCTCCCCCACTAAAGCCAAGGAATAACAAGTCTAAAGCGGTAAAAAAGGGTTTTTAGGCTTAAGGGTTAATTATTCTCTTTTCACTATCGATCTCAAATTCCAGAAAAGGCGACAAAATCACAAATACATGATCGAATCCACGAACACGATACTTGCAATTGCTCAAATCCTTAACTCGAATAGGCTAAAGATAGGTCCAAACTTCACCAATAATAATATATCAAAAAGGGCGACAAAATCATAAATACATAATCGAATCCACGACTACGATACTTAAGATTGCTCAAATCCCTAATCTCAATAAATCAAAGGTTTGGTTGGATAAAGAATAATATAGGGTATGGATAATATTTGGGATATAAATTGGTGTAAAAATAAAAATAAACAAAACAAATAAATTAAAATCCTAAGTGTGGTTAATCACTATCCCAACCATCCCATGAATAAGACTCATATCATTGAATAACTCACGCTTTAACACTTGAAACACACGCTTTAGGTAGACACGAATTATACTCAACAAGATCTTAATCAAAGAATAAACCTTAATTGGCGTTCCCATAACTGCCAATTCCCATTCAATCCATAGATATAGTACAACAAATAGTGGCCATATGAACCACTTACATAACTTTACATCGTTGGTTTAAAAACAAACATCCAACTTTTCTCTTTCTTTCTTTTTCTTTTCTTATTTTTTCGATTTTTTTTTTTATTTATTTATTTTTTTTGAACATAGACATAGATGTGTAAAATTTCACCACATCACTATAATGATAATTCTGGATAATTTTTCCATACTTTTCATACTTCAGAAATAACGGTAATAGTGAAAGTAGTAAACACACGAAAAATAAACTCAAAGATATACAATATTTACTTTCACTCCAATTGCATTGTGCAATTTCCCGACCTAACCATAGATAATGAATTACGCACGCGAACACAGGTAATGTAAGGAAACACACTTTGCCTATAGCAATTAACCAACCACGGATTCTAATCTACAGGGTAGGCTAAGGTGTAAGGGTGTAACGAAACATTTTAAACATAGGTGTAAGAAACGAAAGGAATGGCTCTGAGTGTTTTTCTAGGGGTATCTTACTCTAAAAATGAGAATAACAAAAGGGTTTATACGGGGGTTAACTAACCAGTGTAGTTAGTTAATAACACATAACATATAATAGGCTATTTGGGTGTAATTCTAGAATTTTACCAATTTAGACAAGTCATTCCAATTATATAAATAATACTCATTATGGTGGTCTCGAATAGTATACAAGCCAAGTTCTAAAGTTTACAAGTCACCGGCACACTCATAGATTTGTGAATTTTTTGAAAATCACAATTTTTGAAAATAACGTCTTGTGTGCAGTTATGCAACTCAGATCTTAAACAAAAACATGCTAAAATTTTTTTAGTTTGATATATTAAGCACATTTTAAGCATAATTTTTGAAAAAGTTTAGGACAAGTAATTGTTAAGTGTTCTAATTCTCCAATCCCCCCACTTAAGTTAAACAACGTCCTCGTTGTTTGTATAAAAGGTTAAAAACTGGAAAATAAAAGAATTAGAACAGAAAAACTCCCCTGAGATTTGCTCGGTATGATCCTCCATTAGTATAAGAGCAAAAATCAACTTCTTGTGGATTAGAACGTTAAAGCTTCATACTTGATGTATCTACAGGAAATCCAGGAAACTATAATACCACCAAAGCTTTAAAACACACCTAAGATAAGAAAGGTTCAAGCTTGCATAATACATTAGTAGTTTAGGAAAAATAAAACTTAAAAAATTAAAACTGAAAATCATCAGGTCAGTCGATGCGCCGTATCTTATGGAAGAAGATACGCCGTATCGAGCCTGGAATAAATACGGATCAGAATAAGGATGCGCCGCATCCTTAACCAGGGATGCGCCGCATTAAAATAAACTGATTAAAAGTTTTAAAGTCGGAAATAAAAAATGCAGAAAAATTAAAATAAGATATGACCATTGCAGGTGATGCGTCGCATCTTATGATGGAGATGCGCCGCATCTTCTGCAGGTCTGACAGACTCGACACAGAACATAAAATTAAAAGATAAATCCGGGTTGTCTCCCGGTCAGCACTTGTCTTTATTCCAGAGTCTTCAAGTTAAACTCACGTTCAGCTCCTTAATACCGATCACATTTGAAAGGTTGACTTTCCGCCTCTAGTTGTAATCCCTTTCAAATCGTGTTTTACCAAAAGAACTTTGTTAAGCACCGTTGACAATTGGCGCACTCAATTGCCAATCCATTAATCATGTTGTTTTGTTCTTTTAGCAAGATATCCGTTCATTGACATATCTTCCATAGCAAAACCTGTTATCTTAGGTAAAATCGTCAGTAGCATCTGTTCGCTAGAAGATAAATTAATGAATTTAGAAACGGATATAAAGAATAAAAATGGCTGATATCTGCGGACGATGCGCCGTATCCAGAAAGTTGGATACGCCGTATCTTATTACGTTAAAATGTAATCAGACTTTTATTCAGAAAACAGATACACCGCTTATGAATTAGAATGCGCCGTATCAAGTTTAAATTATCAAAAATCGTAACGAATTCAAATTTTAATAAATATAATCGATTTTTGATTTAGTAGATGCGCCGTAACGATAAAGATCGATGCTTCGTATCCGTTTAATAATTCGAAAAACTGTTTTTAATTAAAATAATAGATACGCCGTATCTGCTAAAGCAGATGCGTCGTATGGCGTTAACGTTTAGAAAAATTTCTTATTAAAAACAGGATACGCCGTATCTGCAAAAGCAGATGCGTCGTATTACTTTATCGCTTAGAAAAAAAATTTCTTATTAAAAACAGATACGCCGTATCTTGGGGAAAAGATGCGTCGTATCGAATTAATTAAACGCGTTGTATTTAAAAAAATTAAACGCAATACGCCGTATCTGAGAGATCAGATGCGCCGTATCGTTTGATTTAGCACAGTACAACGATAGCAGAACAGAAAAAATACAAAAAATAAAAACAAAAATTAAAACACACAAACAAAATAAACACAAAAACAAAAATAAAGGAAAACAATTAACACACAATACAACAAATATGCAAAATAATACAATGATGCAATTAATCTAATAAAAAGAAAAACCTAATTAAAATACTAATCAAATTAACAGATAATAACAATTCACTCCCCGGCAACGGCGCCAAAAACTTGATGTTGCTGCGTGTGTCGTTGCGGTTTAGCAGTTTTAATGCCTACTCAAGTTTTAAATTTATATTTAGCCGACTTATCAATAACACACACACTTAACGAGCAGTGTACCCGGTCAGTATGAATATAATGGTAAGTAAAGTGTCGATCACTAAGAGTGGAACGTATTATCTCGTTATTCTAATCAGTATTTTAATATCCTAACGCAAGGGGGTTTCAGCCTGAGAGACTGGCACGATTTTGTTTGCAATTAAATAATAAAATAAACCAATAGGCACGAATCAGCAAGTAGCACACACGTACACAGATAAATACTCGAGACAATAAGAGGGCTGTCCTTATAATTAAGTAGTTTGTCACTTGTTTTATTGATAGCTTTATATGAAGTGTATGTAGTTAATCCTTTCTCGTTGGTCCTAAGCTTATCGGCGAGTAAACCCTTAATGATGACTTATGTCTAAAAGTTATTTCTAAGTGATCAATTTAGTAATAACCGTGGGAGTGCAACCTTTCCGTTGCCACATTACACAAGCCACTAATAAACACAGAGGTGATCAATGTACTAATAAGTAGTAACCAAAGACATCAACATATAAACTTTAATCGATGGGAAAGCAATTTTAAGGGGAGTTGAAGTGAATGATAACATAACACAAGCCCATCAATCCTGATGAATTAAAGTTTGCTAACACAATAAAACAAAACTACTTAATGAATTAAACACATGCAACACCTTCTTACAGCTCTTGTATCTTTGTTTGGTGTGTCTTGTGCTGCCTCCTTGACTGAATTCATCCTAGGGTTCTGCTGCTTCGGTCTTCGAATCTAAAATAATGTACTGACCAAAAGCTCCGGAATTCGTCTGGTCTTGGGGTATTTATAGTTTCTGTCTGAGGGAAGATGCGGCGCATCTAGTAAGTAGATGCGGCGCATTGACTTAACTTCGCGTGGGGTCCAAGATTATAATATTCAGGAATATTCGTACACCGCCAGAAGATGCGGCGTAACTCCATGATTAGATGCGGCGCATGTCCTCTTGTATCTTGGATCGTATCCGGTGAAATATTGATAGCGATGCGGCGCATGTCATGAGTGAGATGCGGCGCATCTGGAGCAGATTTAACTTGATCTTGTCCATTTCAGTAGACTCTTCACTTTATGCATGTTTTGCTCCATTATTAGTCCAAAATCGCCAAGTTTCACCAAATGCTTGTTTTTACCTGAGAATTACAAAAGTAAACGATTAAGTATCAATCCTCATACATAATATAGTAAAACAAGTCAAATTAATAGGATAAATGATAGTAATAAAATGTACTTATTTGAGTTCATCAAGGGGAGACCTCTCAGATAATCAGATAATATGAGGGGTGTCCTCATTCTTCAAATGGAGTGATCAGCTCCCAGACAAATATGTGAAAGGCATGTATTGCACACAGTACCAGTCACCAGAACAGAAATCATATCATATATAGTTAAATCCACTAAACAGAACAGATCTAGGATGCATCCATACGCCCCTACCCAATCACATGCAGACCAAATCAAAGGGACGGTGTAACCAAATCACTAGGGCTACACACTAGTCATGCCAGTGGTGCATCACAGACATGGCCATGTTACCTTCATGGCTAGGGTCACAAATTTTGGCTCGGGTATCAAACTAAGAGTCAGATATCATATCAGATCAGAGGGTCATATCACAAGTTTCAATATCAGAAGTCAATATCAGAAGGTCAACATCAGAAGGCCAATATCAGAAGGTCAAAATCAAAGTTCCATGGTAACAGTTCATTTAAAAAGGTTTCTAATTAAGAGTCCATTTAAAACTATCTTTTAGATGACGGTTTTCATAAAAATGATCCTTCAGAGTAGTTTTCATAAAATGATATTTCAAAAGGTTTTTCGTAAAGATAGTCTTTTAAACTAGTTTTTATAAGGGTTAATAAAATCCCAATTAAAAGAGTATTGTATCACAATTTGCAGACATCATTTTAAAATACCTTTTCCTCAAATCATTTCCAGGTCAGCATTAAAAAGGTTTCACAGTTTAGGTTCATATCATAGGTCATAACGAAGTGAATCATAGAAAAGGTATCCAATCAGAGGCTAAACAGATCAGAACTTGAAAGAGATCAAAGGAAACCTTACAGAGACGGTCGGAATATCTGTACCTTATTTCAAAAGCAAACACGAATCAGAAAATAGACGTCACAGAATGGACCAGGACCTCTCCTTCTTCACACCTAAAGGAGTAGAAGAGAATTACTATAGGTTCTTAACTTCATGTTTAGCTTGCCTATCCACTTTAGTAGTTCAAGGTTCATAAGGTTATTTACACATGATTAAGGTTATTATGGTAGTTTTAAACATTTAAGGGTTTATTAAGTATTTAGGATAAGTTTAAGGACCAATTGTGCAATTATCATAAAGTTAGGGCATAAGGTGTAATTATTGTAAAGTTACAGGTTTCTACAAGTCTAGTCCTTTACTATTATCAAAATAACAATATAGACCTTCTAATGTTTGAATATAAACAATTTACCCTTTTTAAACATCATCTTACACTTATCAGGTTCTAAGTAAGATCTGGACTCGTTTTACATAATTTAAGAATCATAGTAGAACTCCGAAATAAAATCTACAAAAATTCACAGGGCTACCTTAATGTCCCTAGTATTTTACCTAATTTTTCCAGATTTTATTAGCTAGTGTAAGTACGAAAGAAAAATCCATTTTTACAACCTGTTCTAAAATCGTATCTGATGGAACACCCGAAAAGTTTTCACCTGTTTACCCCTTCAGAAAAATTCACAAAAATCCATAAGAATTCCAGATACTAATAGACATCCCAAAGTTTACCCATTTCAAAGGGATATTTCTAACTCGACACGGTTTGGAAATTAAAATTGAAAAACCCGGACTGATTTCCCAGACTTTCAAATACGACTGGACACATGATTTTCCAAAAATCAAAAAGTAGCCTTACAGGCCTCTAAAAATTACAAACTAAATTTCTCCAGGTAGCTATTTCATTAAACTACAATCTAGACTCCAGAAACATCGAAATATACGTTCACATCATTAATTCACAGCTGGTTAAAGTCGAGTAGAGTTTTATGTCAGTAGCAGTTTTTATAATAACATGTAATTACTAGGGTTTTCTTAATCCCATTCATTAGTTCTTTATACCAAACGACTTTGGTTGAGTCCAAAACACATTAAGGTCAATTCATATCAGTTTATTACACATTCAAATCGAATTAATCATCACCAAAACAGTTTAGTCGATCCATATTTTAGGTTTTAGGGTTTCTTTAGTTTTATGATTTTATGTGACATTCCTTTATTCCATGATTCGACTAGAACATGAATACGTGAACAAGGATTGAGCAAGGTAAGTGATGCAATACCCTCGAAGAGCACACGAATGACCAAGAACACCCTACACTCGAATCACCAACGAAAATTCTCTTCTCCTTCTTTCTTGGTTCGATCGACAGAAAAGGGAAAAACAAGGCAGAAAATGGTTAGGGTTTTTGCTTAAACTTGAATGGATTGACACTAGTATAACATGTTTACCTTAATGTGATGAATAACACAAGAATGGAACAAAATCAAGGCTCCTTTTTGGGGCTTTTGTGGCTCGACAGCAGCAGAAAAAAAAAAAAAAAAAAAAAAAAAGGCAGAAACTTTGGGTTTTTAGGGTTTCTTTGATGTGTTATGATGTTCGGTATTTTGGTGGAGAGTCAAAAGGGATTTAGCTAACTTGTAGGAGGTTGGGCCGAGTTTTTGGAAGGGTAGGGGAGGGCATGGATCGGCCTAACCCAACCCAAAATCATCTATGTCAAAAATTATATAAATTCTCTTATTCCTCAAATGTTACTTACACATAATTATTTTTAGAACAAAATAGATATATACTTATGAAGTTTTTGGTTCAAGTAACTAGGTAATGTGTCATGAATATTCTTGGTGGCTAGTACAAATATTATTTGGTGTCTCGTAAATAATTTATGTCATATACGGTTTAGTTTTATAGTGTTTTGTATTTATTTATAAGTTATATAAGTTTTAATTAAAATTTTAAGTTATGAGGGCATTTTTGGTCTTTTCAGATTATATTAATTTGCGGGTTTTACAACTCTTCCCCTCTAAAAAAAAAATTTTCGTCCTCGAAAATTGAAGGGAGCAGAGAGAAAGAGAACGGAATACTCATAAGGAATGCGAACAAGATTTCAAATCGAATTAATTGTATCTACAGCAGAGAGCTCTTCAAGGAGTTTAAGGTTCATAATTGAAGTCAACAGAATGCAACACGAGAGTCCAAACTAATCCAGATATTTGACGAACGAGGGCAGAGCATACGCATAGGTAGAATGAACTTAAAGTCTCACTAATAACGGATAATCAAACGGTGATCAATTTCTCGACCTCTTAGGTACTTCCCAAGATATCCTATGGCCACAATGAGGGCACGTTATATGGTGTAAGTATTATCACGTTAATAATACCAGCACCACATAAATATGCCTTCATGATGATCATACTTTATCTCGAGTCGTAAGCAAAATAATCTATCTTCATCCACCTAGTACTTCTACAGTCTCAGAGGTCAACAAAACAAATGTCATAATCAAGAGGGAAAGCCAAACTACTCGCCATGGAGATTCTCAAAATGCCCAAGAAGCATCGAAATGGTTAACAAAGATCAGAGGTCAGAGTCGGAATCTGAAGGTAAGGATTAAATAGTGTCAGGAATTTACTATGCAATTCTTAATGCTTTCAAGATTCATTTAGGTTTCAAAACTTAGGTGGTGCAAGGCATAAGCTTTCAATTTCCAAGAGGGATCTCAAGAGGCTTAAACCAAGAGTAAGGTACGAATCAGAGTGATGCGGAAGTAATAATACCTAAACAAATGCCTTATAGTCTACCCATTCCTCACTGGTCAAAACTTAAGTTCTTATAGGGAAATCCTAAAGCAAAACTTAAAGGTTAACTTATGAGCGCCAACAGTGGAAGCTTAGTGGTCCTAACTTACACAGGTCAAGGGTAAATGTATTACAAGTCGCAGCCTGTTCTCTGATACCATAATTGTAACACCCCAACCCGGCAAGGGTAAAGATGTTACGTTAATGGTTTCATATCAGATCAAACAAAGCATACTTCAATAGTAATACAATAAATTTCAAAGGTTACAATTGAAATACTAACATTACAAGGGTAAGAATGAAACAAAACTAATTACTAAGTCTGCAAAAGCAATCCTTCTAATGACTTCTACTTCAGAATAACTATCGAAGTCTTCTAAGTCCAAAAGTCTCTTCACTCATACCCAAACCCGTCGTCCTGCTTATAACCTGCCGCACACGAAAAGAAAACGTGCGGCTGAGCTTAAAAAGCTCAGTGAACAGATACATATACAAAGCAATGATAATGAAACAGAACTGAAATATAGTGCACGGGAAAAGTAACATGAAGTATAAACAAAGAGACAGGAATATAAAAGATGAATAGGATAGTCATCCACCACGAGCCCAGAAACAGATCATATCATATCGTAACCATAATCTTCATAATCATATAGAGGGGAGACCTCTCAGATAATCAGATAATATGAGGGGTGTCCTCATTCTTCAAATAGAGTGATCAGCTCCCAGACAAATATGTGAAAGGCATGTATTGCACACAGTACCAGTCACCAGAACAGAAATCATATCATATATAGTTAAATCCACTAAACAGAACAGATCTAGGATGCATCCATACGCCCCTACCCAATCACATGCAGACCAAATCAAAGGGACGGTGTAACCAAATCACTAGGGCTACACACTAGTCATGCCAGTGGTGCATCACAGACACGGCCATGTTACCTTCATGGCTAGGGTCACAAATTTTGGCTCGGGTATCAAACTAAGAGTCAGATATCATATCAGATCAGAGGGTCATATCACAAGTTTCAATATCAGAAGTCAATATCAGAAGGTCAACATCAGAAGGCCAATATCAGAAGGTCAAAATCAAAGTTCCATGGTAACAGTTCATTTAAAAAGGTTTCTAATTAAGAGTCCATTTAAAACTATCTTTTAGATGACGGTTTTCATAAAAATGATCCTTCAGAGTAGTTTTCATAAAATGATATTTCAAAAGGTTTTTCGTAAAGATAGTCTTTTAAACTAGTTTTTATAAGGGTTAATAAAATCCCAATTAAAAGAGTATTGTATCACAATTTGCAGACATCATTTTAAAATAGCTTTTCCTCAAATCATTTCCAGGTCAGCATTAAAAAGGTTTCACAGTTTAGGTTCATATCATAGGTCATAACGAAGTGAATCATAGCAAAGGTATCCAATCAGAGGCTAAACAGATCAGAACTTGAAAGAGATCAAAGGAAACCTTACAGAGAAGGTCGGAATATCTGTACCTTATTTCAAAAGCAAACACGAATCAGAAAATAGACGTCACAGAATGGACCAGGACCTCTCCTTCTTCACACCTAAAGGAGTAGAAGAGAATTACTATAGGTTCTTAACTTCATGTTTAGCTTGCCTATCCACTTTAGTAGTTCAAGGTTCATAAGGTTATTTACACATGATTAAGGTTATTATGGTAGTTTTAAACATTTAAGGGTTTATTAAGTATTTAGGATAAGTTTAAGGACCAATTGTGCAATTATCATAAAGTTAGGGTATAAGGTGTAATTATTGTAAAGTTACAGGTTTCTACAAGTCTAGTCCTTTAATATTATAAAGTTCAAGGTTCATTAGCTAGTGTAAGTACGAAAGAAAAATCCATTTTTACAACCTGTTCTATAATCGTATCTGATGGAACACCCGAAAAGTTTTCACCTGTTTACCCCTTCAGAAAAATTCACAAAAATCCATAAAAATTCCAGATACTAATAGACATCCCAAAGTTTACCCAGTTCAAAGGGCTCTTTCTAACTCGACACGGTTTGGAAATTAAAATTGAAAAACCCGGACTGATTTTCCAGACTTTCAAATACGACTGGACACATGATTTTCAAAAAATCAAAAAGTAGCCTTACAAGCCTCTAAAAATTACAAACTAAATTTTTCCTGGTAGCTATTTCATTAAACTACAATCTAGACTCCAGAAACATCGAAATATACGTTCACATCATTAATTCACAGCTGGTTAAAGTCGAGTAGAGTTTTATGTCAGTAGCAGTTTTTATAATAACATGTAATTACTAGGGTTTTCTTAATCCCATTCATTAGTTCTTTATACCAAATGACTTTGGTTGAGTCCAAAACACATTAAGGTCAATTCATATCAGTTTATTACACATTCAAATCGAATTAATCATCACCAAAACAGTTTAGTCGATCCATATTTTAGGTTTTAGGGTTTCTTTAGTTTTATGATTTTATGTGACATTCCTTTATTCCATGATTCGACTAGAACATGAATACGTGAACAAGGATTGAGCAAGGTAAGTGATGCAATACCCTCGAAGAGCACACGAATGACCAAGAACACCCTACACTCGAATCACCAACGAAAATTCTCTTCTCCTTCTTTCTTGGTTCGATCGACAGAAAAGGGAAAAACAAGGCAGAAAATGGTTAGGGTTTTTGCTTAAACTTGAATGGATTGACACTAGTATAACATGTTTACCTTAATGTGATGAATAACACAAGAATGGAACAAAATCAAGGCTCCTTTTTGGGGCTTTTGTGGCTCGACAGCAGCAGAAAAAAAAAAAAAAAAAAAAAAAAAAAAGAGGCAGAAACTTTGGGTTTTTAGGGTTTCTTTGATGTGTTATGATGTTCGGTATTTTGGTGGAGAGTCAAAAGGGATTTAGCTAACTTGTAGGAGGTTGGGCCGAGTTTTTGGAAGGGTAGGGGAGGGCATGGATCGGCCTAACCCAACCCAAAATCATCTATGTCAAAAATTATATAAATTCTCTTATTCCTCAAATGTTACTTACACATAATTATTTTTAGAACAAAATAGATATATACTTATGAAGTTTTTGGTTCAAGTAACTAGGTAATGTGTCATGAATATTCTTGGTGGCTAGTACAAATATTATTTGGTGTCTCGTAAATAATTTATGTCATATACGGTTTAGTTTTATAGGTTTTGTGATTTATTTATAAGTTATATAAGTTTTAATTAAAATTTTAAGTTATGAGGGCATTTTTGGTCTTTTCAGATTATATTAATTTGCGGGTTTTACACAATCAGTCCCAAGTCCCGTCCATACACGACTTGCAACCTGTGTGTTTACAACTCACTGTTAAAGTATGAGTAGGTACATGATTGGAGAAATGTGGTTGTGCAGTAATACCCTAGAATATGCATACGCAGATGTATTTAGTAATCAAAAGTATGTCGAGTGTGTATATATCAATATACCAAAGTGTTCGTGTAGTATAATTTACCTAGAAGTCACATAATCATCTGGAGGATAGAAGGCACGGAGAGCGAAAGACTATAAAATGTTTTGTTGTAAGAGTGATTATAGTTCAGGTCTTAATTAGACCCGTTTCTCTATAACTATAGCTCTGATACCAATCTGTAACACCCCCAATTTCGTGATACGCAGCGAAATTCAAATTGGGTGTTACTTCATGGCATAACAGTTATAATGATAGAAAATGATCTTTACTTGAGTCATTTTAAAAGATTTACCATTCGAATATCAGAGTTTACAAATTAGGTCCTAGTAGTTGTAAGATTTACAAAATAAGTTTTCGAATGATAATAAAATTTATAGCCCTTCTGATGTATCCGTGCTCCTCCGTGCCATCCTCTTTCATTATGGACCTGAGATAAACATGCTAAAAGTGTCAACACAAAGGTTGGTGAGTTCATAGAGTTTGTAAGTAAAACAGTTGATTCTAATAGTTTCCAGTGTGAGATGGTAATTGTAATAAATACAAGTATTGATGAAATAAGTAGTGGTTTATGTTGTTATACATCCATAGTTTGTTTGTTTGCCCTAACCGGGTCAAAGGTGAAGTGAAATACATAGTATTTGTATGCTATTCAGTTGAACACAAGTTGTGATTGCCTGTGAATTACAATCTTTGTTTTAAATGGTGATATTGCAGTTGGATATATTGCCCTAAGTCTCATGACACGCAAACATTAACAGTGTTAGTAACCGGTGATAATGGCCCTCGTGTATAGGTGATTTTTCCATTTTCCTATTTCCTTCAAATATAGTGCATTGCGACTAATCCGGCTAGCAATTAAGGCTATCCATCCGGCATTAGTGGAATAGGCAGTCAGCCTCCAATAGATCTATTCACTATATTCGCGTTCACTCGCAAGTGATTAATGGTTCATGATGTGAGGGGCTTTTGGCAATAGTGTAACTTAGGCAATATCAAACGGGTGTTGCAAAAAGAAAATACTTATGTTCTATCTTGTAGCATATATCTCCCTAGAAGATAGAAAAACGTATAAAAGTGGGTGTATGAATTCATGGTAATTCGTAAAAGTGTATATTACTTATGTAAGTGAAAATAAGAACTTTGTTTCAATAAACCAATAGAGCGTGTCATCATTTGAGTACAATGTCTAAGGTAAACGAGTAAATTTGTAAGTAGAACGAGCATGTATCTCCCTCAAAGAGTTCAAAATAAGTTAAAGAAGGGGCTATGACTCACCTTGGAATGTAGTGACGTATCAAAATGGTGCCAAGGAGTATGGTAGAATAGTGTAAAGATGTATAGCACAACGATACAGAATCGGCAAAACCTAATGAATATAAGCTTGTCTCAAAACATAATACGCAGAAAGTAATCGATACGTATGAGTTTCAAAAGATAAAGTGTTGTAGTTTTCGTGGAATATTTGTATCAATGTTTGTAAGACTTTAGTATCCCATTTCGTGTGGTGGTACGAAGTCATAGACTCAGACAAGCGCACGCCAAAGCATAAATCATATAGCATAGTGTGAAAGGAAAATAATCATGTAAGAATCAATTAAGCAAATAGGCAAAAGATATAAAGATGGTTAAGTCTGTTAAAGTCCAACGATGTCAATGAGTAGTTTAATAATCCCAAAACCCAATATTAATAATCCTTGTCCGACATCATATATGTACATGTATATATTTAGTCCATTAAGGTTTATATGTTTAGCCGTTAACAAGTTATAAGTTAGCCCATTTTAGCCAAATAAGTTAATAAGCCGAGTAAGATATATTAAATATTACATAAGCTCAATGATAAGTAATATATAATAAGCTTAACCGAAATCCACTAATGTGTCCAAAATAAGCGTAAGCCACGAAAGTCACATAAGCCGACACTAAAGCTCAATTCAAACACAATACACACCCCTATATATGCGGAAAAATAAGCATACAAACACTCCTATAAGTGCAGAAAAATCAGCATGCAAACACCCTTATATATGCTGAAAAATCAGCATACAAACACCCTTATATATGCTGAAAAATCAGCAACCAAACACCCCTTATTAGTGCAGATTTTCAGCAACCAAACAACCCTTATTAGTGTAGATTTTCAGCAGTTAAACAACCCTTATTAGTGCAGATTTTTAGCAGTTAAACAACCCTTATTAGTGCAGATTTTTAGCAGTTAAACTACCCTTATTAGTGTAGATTTTTAGCGGCAAACACACCCTATTTGGGTGGGCTGTGACAGCAGCAAACAACCATGATGGGTGGGCTGTTGTGGGGATATTTTGCAGCCAACAAATACCCCTTTTGGGGCTGATTTGCAGCAGACATACACACCCATTCGGGTGGTTTTCCCTTTGACCGCGAACAACCCAAACAAACCCCCAAACGCACCCTCTTGGGTTTTAAATCAAACTGAATATAATACCAAACCAATAAGCCATAAACCTTAATAAGCTAACTTAACCACTTAACAAGATAAGCCAAGTATAATAAGCATCTAAACCAATAAATCAAATCATCTATTGGAAATACGAGGCTGCAAACAAACACCCCATTCGGGTCCAAACCGACCCGAAATAGCTAATAACCCAAACACCATTTAAATACTTATCACCACACGAATCTATTAACAAACGTTTTTAATCCCCGAAATCTATATAGTGATTTAACAATCGGTTTTAAATAGGAAGCAAATGGACAAGATCGATTGTGTCGACTTACAATTTTAACGAGATGAAGAGGTGGGACGAGGTGGTGGCTGTGGCCATGGAGGTGGAGAGATGGCGCCTGTGGTGGTGCGGCGGTGATGGGATGAGGAGGCTGCTGTGCTCGATGGTGATGGTGGTGTTGTGTGTTGGTGATGATGGTGGATGAAGGTGGTGTTGATGCTGTGGCCACTGATTGTCGATCTCCAAAGAGAAAGAAAAAAAAGTATATATCGATTTATGAGAGAGTGGGAGAAGGGAGAGTATGATACAGATATGAATGATATATTCGATTTATCTGTTTATGATTTGTGGGAGTGAGAGGGATGGAGGGAATATACATATACAGATTTTATTGAGTGATAAGATAAGATAAGGAGACAGGATATCTGATATGTAAGAAGATAAGAGATAAGGTTTATGGATATAGAGTGTATTTGGTGCACCTCGTGTCCCTATGAGCTTAAGTATAAACACAATACTCTGGTTGGGTAATTGTGAGAAATATATTCTTGGAGACGTTTTTATAAATATAAAATAAAAACGAGACTTCTGATTCCGAATAATGATCATCGAATGTAAACCATTTTTATTGCGGTGTTGGTATGCAAGAAAAATAATATATTCCTTTGTTAAATAGACAAGGGTGAACGTAACGTTCAGGTAGTAATAATTCGAATCCGAGTGGGTTATTTAACTTGGGAAGTTATCGGTTAACTACAGATTACAGTATTTGCTTTTACATTAAGGTAAAATTCAAATAGTCAAGAAGTCAAAGTCAAAGTCAACTTAAAAAAAGTCAAAGGGTAAAATAGTCATTTTGATGTGTGAAAATTTACGGGTTGCTACAAAAAATGACATTTTTTCACTTCAGTTTTTTCTCATTTCATTTTTTTAAGTCTGTAATTTCTTAACTGCATATGGGACACAAAAAAAAATTTTGAAAAAAGTAACAACGCCTAATACTACAACATTTCATAAAATTAAACATATCAAGTGTGCAAATCATCTACAACAACAAGTTCTCATGTTGCTTGATTACAAAAAAAGGAACACAATTATTATACTTGAGTCATTTTCACTATAACTTTTTTGTTCCTTTACTCTTAAACATCCTAACACTAACTCAAAAATCTAAATTATAGCTATTAAAGCTGATTATATCAAGAATCCTTTCGTCAATAATTGCACAAATGAACGATTTCATGATTTGCTAACGATTAACAAGTACTTGTACATATCACCTGGATTCATTCACAAACAACACTTGTACCACAATCAACTAGCAAATACTTGTACAGTAGCAGACAACAATTCGATAACGATTAACTAACATATAACCGATACACGTAACAATTAACAACTAAACTAATCAACATAATATAACACCTTCAGTTCCGGATACATACAATTCAACCAAGCATAGCATTCAACTAATCCAGACCGAATCGTTATATCTCTAAACTACTTAACCATCACAAAACACATAATAATAATCGTTATTGAATTGTACATCACAAAACACATTAATAAACGATTAACTAACCACGGTGATTACAGATCCACGGAGACGATTCCAAAACCACGGCGATTACGGCAACGATTAACGGACCATGGCGATAACAAAATCACGACTACATAGTGATTAAAAGTTAGTGTGTGTGTGTATAGGGTTTGATTTTATGAACTTATTTTGAGTGAGGAGGAGGATCAGTTATTTTGATGGAACAGTAATAAGAGAATGGATAGGCTCGTTATTTTTATTTTGTGGCTTTTTTATATAGTGTAATACTACACCTTTTTTTTCTTTTCTTTTTTGTAGCTTTTGTTTCCACAATTATAAATGTGGCTTTTTTATGAAGTTATTTTTACATTTATATAAGTGTAGCATTTTTTAAGTGTTTTCTTACACTTATAAGTGTGGCACTTTAAGAATTTGTTTTACTTCAACTATAAGTGTAGCGTTATTGTAATTGTCCACACTTATATATGTGGAGTATTTTTAAAAATATTTGTGACACCTATAAATGTAGCAAAATTATGATTTATATAAAAAAAAAAAGTCCACGGTTGACTGTACTGTGGAGAAATAAGTGTAGAGAATTCAACTTTTTTTTTTGTAGTGTTGGTAGCCTTTTGGCAAGTAATGAATATTTACTTGCTGTGGTGTTGAAGATTTCGCAACGAAGACGTACTCGTCCCTTTGGTGTAATGTTATCCGTTCAATTCATGGTCCATCAAGTGGTGTTGTTAAATTTAAGTACCATAACAATTATATAAATAAATATAAACATCATCAAAGCACATAGCGGAAGCGTAAGAATCAAATACATGTAATTAATTAACTGAATATAAAAGAAATGCGTACCTTTTGATTCTAGCAAGAACAAGAATCAAACTTTAATCTTCTTCAAATCTTTAACAAACGGATTAACGAGATACCCCTTACCTTCCTGTATCTCAATCCAAGAATATCAACTATAATGATTTGATACCACAATCTTGTACACACGTACTATAACCAAATCAAAGATTATGCTAGTAATGTAAACATAATTAAACCAAAACAATTTTGTTTAGAAAACAAGTGAGGATCGACCCCTTGAGGGTATATGTCGATCGACCAAAAGAAAGAGAAGGAAAATGGTTTTAGGGTTATAGCTAGTGCACAAGAAGTGAAGATAGAATAACCCTAGCCTTGTATATATAGATGAGAAATCTTAGAGAGTAAGTTTTGGCAATGGGTTGGGTTACAAGCCCATGGCCGATCGGTTCTAGACATCCCAAGGGATTCCGGAACCTTCTTGATCCTCTAATTATATCTATACTCCTTCCTTTATTCCCTAACGGTCGTTAGTTGATATGTGTCGTTTCACACATATCTTTTCGTCCAATTTTCGAGTCAAAACAACCAAAAACACTTTAAAACGATCAAATAATGTTAAAAATATCTTTGAGATGTGTTTTTGTGTATTCCATATGCAAAATGATTGAAAACGTTCGAAAAACAAATAAAATTTGCAAATGGCAAGTCTAGTCCCTCAAGCTTTTAAAAAAATAAAAAAAAATAGTAAAAAAAATAAATTTTTGGTCCTTGGAATAATAAGCTTGGCAATTTTGGTCCCTGGATTAGTTTTGAAGATATGGCAGTAATGGTCCCCGAACTTTGCATGATTTACTCCTTTGGTCCTTGGTTTAAACTTAAATTTACTCTAAACACCACACAACCGGATCCCATCAAAAACCAATCCACAAATTAACACCCCACCGGCCCAACTTTACTTTAACAACCCAATCGACTTTACTTACACCCCAACCGGCCCACCATAAGCCCACTTAACAAAACTAAACAACAAACCCAGCCACTTCCCCATTTAAACTAACCGACCCACACCTCTAAACAACCACCGACCCACCTCTTTGTTAAATAACTAAATACCGGATAAGAATAGTCAACATCCCCAAAACAAATAGTCAAAATCCCTAACACAAGCAGCCAACACCACCTTGTCTTCTTCCCTATCCCGCCAAGAACACACAACCAGACAAACCACCTATCCCCAAAACTTTCACCATTTTACCCACTTCTCTTCTCCCCAACACCAAAACCCTTCCCCTTATACCTCCCCATCATCCACCTCACCTATCCGTGTGAGTTAGTGGGCACCAAGACCAAAACAAAGGGCTGTGATCATCTATCTTTAATCCAACGGCTGGGAAAGAGTCAAAGAAGCACAAATCGAAGTTATCAAAGCCTTCTCTCACAGAAGAAACACAAAAGGAGGACCGAAGTATTTTATTGTTTTTTTTAGTAGTATAAATAGAGTAGTGAGGTTACTGTGGTAACCAGGATTAATTTTAGCTTTAAAATTAGGTATGTTCTTATTTTTCATTAAGCAGTAGGTTAATTTCATCTAGTAGTTTAATGTAATTTGTAATTTTCGATTCGGTTGTAAATGTTACTCTTTATTTTAATATAAGTCAAGTTTTAATTGTTTAGCTTATTTAGTGCCTCGAATCTGTTTATTTCACTCTGTTACTACTTCAAATCTGTGGTTATTTAGTTAAGTTTATTTTTTTTGTTACTGCTTCGATTCTGCTATTTTAATTCTTGTGGTGATGTTGTAGTTTAATGTTTGTTGAATGTTGTGGTTAGTGACTTTTGTGGTTTTTAAGTAGAAGTATTCTTCTTGTTGATGCGCATTTTGTAAGGTTTATGGTTTAATAGTGTTAGTTCTTGTTCTTGTTTGTGTTTCAGTAAGCGAAAAAGAGAAAAAAAATAGTTTAAGTGTTGCTTTAGTCTGAGATTGGATTTGGATCGATTCTTGTTTATTGCCTGAGTATGCTATAGTAAGGTTTGTGTTTGTGTTTTTTTTAGTTTATTGTTCGTGTTTGAGTATTATTTAGTATGGTTTGATTAATGTTTGTATGTTGAATCTGTGTTTAGATCTAGTATTAGTATGTTTTGTTTGAGTTATTTTTTTATGCTTTGTTTAATGTTGCTTTGAGTTTTTGCAAAAGATAATCAAAGAGAAAAAAAATATATATATAGTTTGGATCGGTTTAAGTTCATCACTTTTAGTTTGTGGTTTGTGTTGTTAAAGTAAAATTTGGATTTGTCTGTTTAATCTTGTGTTTGTGTTTTAGTTTATCTGTTTGTGTTTTAGTTTATCTGTCTTAGTTTTAGTTTATCTGCTTGTGTTTAGCTTATCTGTTTCTTTAGTATAAGTTTTTTAAAATTAGTTTTAGTATTTTTAGAAATTTAAAATAGTTTAAATAGTTTTTAATTTATAAAAAAAAAATTATTAAAAAGTCAAAAAAATATTTTTCTTTTTTTTCCAAAATTTTCTTTTTATATTTAGAACGTAGAAAAATTAATTAGACACCGTAGGATTTAAATTTCGTAGATTTCATGTTTTAGTTTATAACGTTTACGTTTTTAATTGCGTTAATTGTTTTTAGTTGTATTTTTATTTCCTAGCCTATTTATTGTTTTACGTAGTTGTAATCCAAATCCAAAATCTCTCAAATTTTTATATCTCAAGCACGATTCACAAACCCGATTGCACAAATTCCATTCAACTCTCATCGGGGATAACGACCCGGGTTACACATACCTCACTTGTGTTTCCTAGGAAAAATAATGACTTGATTTTAACCGATCAAATTTTGGCGCCGCTGCCGGGGAGGGCTGTAGCGAATTTTTAAAATCTCGTTTGTCAAATCGTGTTTTATAAGCTTTCTTTGTGAAGGTTTATAGTATATTTGTGTATATTTTCTATAAAAAAAAAAAAAAAAAAAAAAAAAAAAAAAAAAAAAAAAAAAAAAAAAAAAAAAAAAACCTCTTTGTTTAATAATAACAACAATAAAAATTTACCGTCGAGAATCAAGACAGAGTACTACCTAACTGGGGGTACGGACATAATAAGTTCCCAAACTAAAGATTAAAACTTGCCTTTGTATCCTTGTGAGTGGTGTACCTTTTTCAAAGAAGCCATTCATCTTGTGATTATTGGTTTAAGTTCATTGTCTAAGGTGTTTTACAAAAACAAAAGAAAATAAAATAAACATCCTCACTTCTTTGAAGTGTTGTAAACCATTCCGAATTTCCAACAAAACGAATCGTGAGTTAATTGTTTTTCGGATTATCTTGAAATTACAACCTATACAAGTGGTTTAAGGATGGTTTGACATTAAATTGACAAACCGAAAGAGGCGGGTTTTTAAGGAGCATTTATTGCCCACCTTTGCTTCTCCGCCACTCTGCGAGTAATTTTGTGAGAAACGAGTTTCGATTAACGAATCGATCACAAAAATATATATTGTGTAATTATCCTTAAAATACAAAAAAGATTTTCATTTTCAAAAATTTGTTTTTAAACTTTTGTTGTTTTATTGGTGCATGAGCACCCGTTCTTCCACACCCAATCTTTGTTCACCCGTTTCTAATCCCGAAAGAATTATTCGCCGAAATCGACGTCTTGATTTTAAAGACGTTGAGAATATGGCTGCTGATAATAACGCGGGTAATAATGGGCCAGCTCCCGATCTCCGAACGATGGAGGAGTTGTGCCAACCGACCATGCAAGGACGGGGCGGACCTATTGCTCCCGTCAACATCCAAGCCGCGGATTTTGGACTTAAACATCATATGATCCAACAAGTCCAAACTTCGTGCCAATTTCATGGTTTGCCGGGAGAAGATGCAAACAAGCATCTCGATAAATTCATCACGGTAACCCAAAGTATGAAACAACAAGGTGTCACCGATGACGCCCTTCGCTTGTATCTTTTTCCTTATTCATTGACGCATCATGCCACCGCTTGGTTTGATCGTCTCCCCAAGAATTCAATTCATAGTTTCGATGAAATGACTTCAAAATTCTTGGCAAAATATTTCCCACCATCAATGGTGACGAAATTGAGGAATGATATAAGCAACTTTCGCCAGCTTCCCGATGAATCTTTATTCGAAGCTTGGGAACGTTATAAGCTATCTATTGATCGATGTCCTAATCATAATATGTTTCTTGTTACCATAATAGACACATTCTATAATGGTTTAACATTACGACATCGTGAAACGATCAATGCTGCGGCCGGTGGTACCTTTATGAAAAGGCGACCCGAAGAGTGCTATGATTTAATTGAAAACATGACCGCCCACCACAATTATTGGGATTCCTCCGCCGAGAGGAGTGAGTCATCTAAATCTATCACTACGGACTCTTCATCCGAGATAGCTTCACTCACTAAAAGAATGGATGATTTATCCACTGCTGTTTTGAGGCTACATCAAAATAATCTTCAAAACCAAACTCAACAAGCAAATGTGGTGAATCAAAGCTGTGTAACATGTGGTGGTCCACACCCATATTTCGAGTGTCCAGCCACCAATGGCAACACTCAAGAGAGCGTTTATGCTACTTCGGGATCCTACAATTCGGGAGGTAATTCTTACCAACCCCAAGGAGACCGTAATCTTCTAAGCTATCGCTCCAACAATTATCTTGGACCACCCGGTTTCAACCCCCAAAATCCAAATGGGCAAAACCGAAATGCCCAATTTAACCAAAACCAAGGTCGGGTGAACCAAAATTTCCAAAACCAAGGTTTCCAAAATCAAGGTTTTCAAAACCAAGGTAATCACCAAGGTTTTCAAGGAAATCAAAACCGTGGTCAAAATTTCAATCAAAATTTGGGAAATGTTCAAAACCGTGGACAAAATTTTAATCAAGACCAAGTTTTAAACCAAAATCAAACGTCCACGGAGGAATTATTGAAACAATTCATGATATCCCAAAATGAAACCAATCGGTTGATGGCCACTCAAATAAATGAAATCAGAATGTCTTTAAATGATCGACCCTCGGGCTCGGGAACTCTTCCTAGCAACACGGTCGCTAACCCGAGGGGCGATGTGAAGGCGATCACAACAAGGAGTGGTGTCCAATATAATGGACCCAAAATTCCAACTACCTCTTCTTCTCTTCCTCCAAAGGTAGTTGAAATTGAGACCGAAGAGACAACGGACAAGGTGCATTCCACAAGCTCACGAAGTACCGCACACGTCCAACCTTCGGTAATCCCAACCCCAATTCCGGAACCCGATGTTCCGAAGACAAATCCAAAGCCTTCAATACCATATCCTTCAAGGCTTAATGATCAAAAGCTTAAAGAGAAAAACAATGCACAAATGGAAAAGTTCTTCCAAATCTTCAATGAGATGCACTTCGACATAAGCTTTGCTGATGCTCTCGTTCTCATGCCAAAGTTTGCAACTACACTCAAAGGGTTGTTAAGCAACAAGGATAAGTTAGTCGATATGGCAAAAACCCCATTAAACGAGCAATGCTCGGCGGTCATCCTCAAGAAGCTTCCCGAAAAGCTTGGAGACCCCGGCAAGTTCTTAATCCCGTGTGATTTCTCGGGGATGGTGAAATGCTCCGCCTTGGCCGATCTTGGCGCAAGTATTAACCTCATGCCACTCTCGATATGGGAAAAACTATCTCTTCCAAAGCTTACATCCACGTGCATGACACTCGAGCTAGCGGATCGTACCACTACTTATCCGCTTGGAATAGCCGAGGATGTTGTCGTGAAAGTGGGAAAGTTCCAATTTCCCACAGACTTTGTTGTTGTAGACTTTGATGCCGATCCACGAGTTCCACTCATTTTGGGTAGAGCTTTTCTAAGAACGAGTCGTGCTCTTATTGATGTGTACGCCGAAGAATTAACCATTCGTGTTGAAAATGAAGAGATCACGTTCAACATTAATCAGGGGTCTAATTGCAACGTTGCTACTATTGATAAAAAATCTGAAAAAATTGATTCAAAACTTTCAAGATTCACGGTCAAAAGTGTTGCACAAAAACGTTCTGAGCTCAAAGCAATGAACATAGCCCCTGGTTCAAGTGAATGGTTCAAAAGTTGTAATGCGGAAATTAAGAGTATTTTTGATTACGATGAACACGAATCGGAAGATACAACAGAAATGGTAAAAACTGCTAGCTCTAAGAGCACACCACTTGCCCCACCTTCAGAATCGGTTTGTCGTATTGATATTGCCAAAAATCCCACTCTTACTTCCACATCACTTATTTCCGACTCTTCTCCTCCGTTTGAGGAAAGTGATATTTCTAAAGAAGAGTTCGAGGTCTTCTTGTTTGATGCTCAAATTGTTGAGCCCGATGTTGATCCGGGGGAGATGGCCCGATTTTAGAAAAAATGATTTTTGATGAACCATTGTTTGCTCTCCCCCCAAAGGATGATGTTGTTGTGGAAAAGCCGTCTTATCCTTCCGAGCTCGAGCTCGAGGATGCTTTTCCCGAATTAGAGAGTTTTGTGTTTAATGATCAAGAGGAGAGAAGTGGCAATCCCACTCCTCATCCGGATTATTCACTCTCGGCTTATGAAGCCTTTCGTTTTGATATCGATCATTTGGAAGAGACGGGAAGTGAAAATACCACTCCCCATTCTTATATGTCTCTTCCCGAGTATGATGTATTTCATTTTGATGAAAATAATCGATATCATGAGGAGTTCTCGATTGAACTCCCTCATGTGATATCTCCTCCTGAATATGATCATTTTTGTTTTGATCTGGAGGATGATTCTAGTGTGGGGGGAGGAGTGTTCAAAGATTTACTTCTTGAAGATTTTATCCCAACCCTCCCTCCCGTTGAAGCCGATGATGCTTCTGATGATGAAGAGTTTTACATGATAATAATAAAAATCTTGCTTCTCTTCATCACATATGGTGTGATTGCTCTTTCCCTTTTCTCCTACGGGAATGAGGACACCATATTTGACCCCGGTATCGCCCTTAATAGTTTTTTCTATTGAAATACCGCGGGTTTTATCTCATCGGTGTGGAACTTTCTCATGTTCAAATGTTTATCCAAACAATTTGAATGAAAGTCCGATTGAGATTGGTTTCCACTTGCTTCCCCATGGACAAATGAATTCGGGGTCGAGTCAAGCTAGCGACTCGGTTACCAAAAACAGTAGCACACCATATGGGTTTCACCCATATTTCTGACTTCTTTCTACTTTCTACCACCCTAGTGTGGGGGAGATGCCCCCGATGTTGTACATAAATTTAAAAAAAAAAAAAAAAAAAAAAAAAAAAAAAAAAAAATTTGCAAACACAAAAATAAAATAAATGGCCCGTAATATTTCCCTTTTACGTTCTCAGTTTTGGCATAACAGCCGGTACTTTGAATATTGAGGACAATATTCATTTCTAGTGTGGGGGGAATTCTCACGAATTTAATCACGTATATATACCATCTAATTCCCCCATTTTTGGCCAAAATTTTTTTTTGGTGTAAGTGTTTTGCACTTACACAACAAATGGTTATCAGTCCACCATGTCTAACACACAAAAGGATTGGCTAATCCAAGAGCAAACGGTTCTTGGTAAAGATTTATCAAATCCGTTTACGGCTTACAATTTGCCAAAAATTGTATGGTATTCGACTCACCATATCCTAAAAAGATGAAGAGTTGGCTAGCCCGCAAGATTATGGCTTGTGGTAAAGGCAGTTGGAAAACCATAATTGGTCATCAGCTCACCAAAGATAATAAGTGGTTTTATCTAAGAGTTGGCTAGTCCAGAAGCAAACGGCTTCTGGTAAAGACAAATCAAATCCGTTGGCAGCTGATGATTTGCTCAAAATCATTTGGTTATCATTGTACCAAGGTCTCACACACTGAAACAATGGCTACTCCAGAGGTGATGGCTTCTGGTAAAGAGATACATCCATCAACTTTTCATTAAAAAATTGCTAGGGACTAGCAATTGCTCAGTGTGGGGGATTTGATATGTGTCGTTTCACACATATCTTTTCGTCCAATTTTCGAGTCAAAACAACCAAAAACACTTTAAAACGATCAAATAATGTTAAAAATATCTTTGAGATGTGTTTTTGTGTATTCCATATGCAAAATGATTGAAAACGTTCGAAAAACAAATAAAATTTGCAAATGGCAAGTCTAGTCCCTCAAGCTTTTAAAAAAATAAAAAAAAATAGTAAAAAAAATAAATTTTTGGTCCTTGGAATAATAAGCTTGGCAATTTTGGTCCCTGGATTAGTTTTGAAGATATGGCAGTAATGGTCCCCGAACTTTGCATGATTTACTCCTTTGGTCCTTGGTTTAAACTTAAATTTACTCTAAACACCACACAACCGGATCCCATCAAAAACCAATCCACAAATTAACACCCCACCGGCCCAACTTTACTTTAACAACCCAATCGACTTTACTTACACCCCAACCGGCCCACCATAAGCCCACTTAACAAAACTAAACAACAAACCCAGCCACTTCCCCATTTAAACTAACCGACCCACACCTCTAAACAACCACCGACCCACCTCTTTGTTAAATAACTAAATACCGGATAAGAATAGTCAACATCCCCAAAACAAATAGTCAAAATCCCTAACACAAGCAGCCAACACCACCTTGTCTTCTTCCCTATCCCGCCAAGAACACACAACCAGACAAACCACCTATCCCCAAAACTTTCACCATTTTACCCACTTCTCTTCTCCCCAACACCAAAACCCTTCCCCTTATACCTCCCCATCATCCACCTCACCTATCCGTGTGAGTTAGTGGGCACCAAGACCAAAACAAAGGGCTGTGATCATCTATCTTTAATCCAACGGCTGGGAAAGAGTCCAAGAAGCACAAATGGAAGTTATCAAAGCCTTCTCTCACAGAAGAAACACAAAAGGAGGACCGAAGTATTTTATTGTTTTTTTTTAGTAGTATAAATAGAGTAGTGAGGTTACTGTGGTAACCAGGATTAATTTTAGCTTTAAAATTAGGTATGTTCTTATTTTTCATTAAGCAGTAGGTTAATTTCATCTAGTAGTTTAATGTAATTTGTAATTTTCGATTCGGTTGTAAATGTTACTCTTTATTTTAATATAAGTCAAGTTTTAATTGTTTAGCTTATTTAGTGCCTCGAATCTGTTTATTTCACTCTGTTACTGCTTCAAATCTGTGGTTATTTAGTTAAGTTTATTTTTTTTGTTACTGCTTCGATTCTGCTATTTTAATTCTTGTGGTGATGTTGTAGTTTAATGTTTGTTGAATGTTGTGGTTAGTGACTTTTGTGGTTTTTAAGTAGAAGTATTCTTCTTGTTGATGCGCATTTTGTAAGGTTTATGGTTTAATAGTGTTAGTTCTTGTTCTTGTTTGTGTTTCAGTAAGCGAAAAAGAGAAAAAAAATAGTTTAAGTGTTGCTTTAGTCTGAGATTGGATTTGGATCGATTCTTGTTTATTGCCTGAGTATGCTATAGTAAGGTTTGTGTTTGTGTTTTTTTTAGTTTATTGTTCGTTTTTGAGTATTATTTAGTATGGTTTGATTAATGTTTGTATGTTGAATCTGTGTTTAGATCTAGTATTAGTATGTTTTGTTTGAGTTATTTTTTTATGCTTTGTTTAATGTTGCTTTGAGTTTTTGCAAAAGATAATCAAAGAGAAAAAAAATATATATATAGTTTGGATCGGTTTAAGTTCATCACTTTTAGTTTGTGGTTTGTGTTGTTAAAGTAAAATTTGGATTTGTCTGTTTAATCTTGTGTTTGTGTTTTAGTTTATCTGTTTGTGTTTTAGTTTATCTGTCTTAGTTTTAGTTTATCTGCTTGTGTTTAGCTTATCTGTTTCTTTAGTATAAGTTTTTTAAAATTAGTTTTAGTATTTTTAGAAATTTAAAATAGTTTAAATAGTTTTTAATTTATAAAAAAAAAAATTATTAAAAAGTCAAAAAAATATTTTTCTTTTTTTTCCAAAATTTTCTTTTTATATTTAGAACATAGAAAAATTAATTAGACACCGTAGGATTTAAATTTCGTAGATTTCATGTTTTAGTTTATAATGTTTACGTTTTTAATTGCGTTAATTGTTTTTAGTTGTATTTTTATTTCCTAGCCTATTTATTGTTTTACGTAGTTGTAATCCAAATCCAAAATCTCTCAAATTTTTATATCTCAAGCACGATTCACAAACCCGATTGCACAAATTCCATTCAACTCTCATCGGGGATAACGACCCGGGTTACACATACCTCACTTGTGTTTCCTAGGAAAAATAATGACTTGATTTTAACCGATCATTAGTCAATTCCCGTTAATTACTTAACGTCCGTTAGTCATTATTTTGTGTTTAAATAATTAAATATATAACGGTTTATATATTAATTATTTTTACATTAATTCCCCATACGTAATATGTGCAATCTCGTGGTCCCGAGTTCGATTCTAGTCATACACATTAATATTTGTCCATTAAAACTAACAGCTCCCACTTGGACATCTATTAATAGTAATGACATTGGTTAGCGTCTAGCAACAAGCCAATGCCCCTAGTACAACTCGGGTGGTGGTCGCCTGGAAAAACCATTTGATGATTCATCATCATACTTATCCTTTTGTTTCTAATACTACGTTAATAAAGATATGGATCTTAGTCATTCTTTATTAACCATTTTATTTCTCGTTGTTTTTTATTGAGCAAGATTACCAAATCTTCTAAACATATTCAGGGGAGATCTTGGGTGCGGCCGCACAAACATCATGTCAACCCTACGAGGGCCCCAGCAGTATTAAACTTCAAACAAATTTGAAGGAACAAATTCTCTCTTGACGTAACCACCGGTAAATTTCCACTATATTAATCTAATACTTATCCATTTTCTACGACTAAATTTTTTTTAAGATTAAACGTTACCAGTTTATCTGATCACAACCACAAACTAATTTGACGTAACTTACATTCCTAATAAAAATACTTTATATTTATTTCAAGTAAATAATTTTCAACTTTTATTTACCACTTTACATTAATTCGTTAAACTACGATTATTAAACATTTAAACTAAGCGTTTGCTATTTATTAAAGTTTTCATGAAACCCTGATTTAATAAATATATGATTTTACACAACTAACTTATAAATGCTAAAGTACAACATTTTATATCTAGAGTACAAGTCTTTAATGCAATAATTTTAAAAATATATTTATTTCATCTCGCGACCAAGTAACCAAGCAAATATTTTACCTCGTATATTTCAGGTCTATTAAGTAATATTTAATGTCAATTATTATTACGTTTTTATTAAATGATATTACTTTTAGTAACGATCACAAAAGATTAATCGTATGACTTTTACTCACGACCAACACAAGATTAGGATAAGTCTATATATTTTATATGAACTATTGTCACTTTGTTATTTTTATTTTACATTATACTCTTTACGTAATACGAATACTCAAACCTATTAGATTTTATTAACGTATACGCTCTCCGTTAAACTTATCACACGTCTAATATTATTAGTTGGAGTATATTGATAAACTTTGACATTTTTATAAATATTATATTTTTACGCTACTCGGTCTTAAGTTTCGTGACATAAGGACTTAACGTTAGTAATTACCGGGATCAAACTACACTTTAACTATTAACATGTGAGTTCCACGTAAACCATTTCTCATGCAAAGAATACATAACTAACCATAACATGCAATATATACGTGTATAAACAAAATGCCATAAGACTAATATTAGTGCATGATCTTGTTGCCATGCAAAAATTAAACGTGTAACATATATAAGTATTTGAACGTGTAAGATTTTGTGCCATAACATGCAACAACCAACAAACACATAACGTGTATAACTTATTACCACATAACAAACCAATAACTGTCATATATAGAATAGTATCATGCTTCCATTATCATTCACTCTTGTACACACTCAAAACAACCCACAAACAAAACTCTCTAAGTTCCCTTTTGCTCCTGTGATTCTGTCGAAGAAGAAGAAACCAAGTTTTGGTGAATCCTTAGTATATATACTCCATATAATTCCTTGCAAACACAGTTTACACGTATACATACATTCACAAACAAATTTCACACTTCAAAGTCCTTCACTACACTTACTATGTACAAGAAGCTTTGGCCTGAATGGTGGAGCTCGAGTCGTGGCCTAAGGAAAGCAAAGCTTGGTCTCATTCCTTTGCTAGGTCGTGTAACGAGTTGCATTATCATCCTCTCGATCACCAGTCCATAACACGAAGTTCTCCCCACCCTTGTGCGGTGTAGTAAGTCACCCTAAATCCTTTTTCTATTCCCTCTTTTAGTTAAAATCGTTCTATATACGATCACATCTTTGCATCCTTTCAAGTTCCTTTCACGTTTCCATTAGTTCACGCCATGCATGAAAATGACCACCCAGTCTTTTGGGATGGCTAGTGAATAAAAACACGTATCTCACAGTCACACTCACGTACCATTTTATATAAACATCACACGTACAAGTTTCATTCTAATATTAAAATGCTCTCCTTTATTCATTGAACATAGATAGTAATTGCCACCTTAATGGTTGGCTAGGAAACGTGAACACAACTTGCTTTATCTTGCTCACACTCTTTTAAAAAACATAATGAATCGTTATCACATGCACGCTAGTCACAAACCATAAAACTCACCAATATAAGTCATACGTATAAAATGTTAACATCATGCTAACTAGCTTTGATCACGTAAAAACGTATAAATACACTAGTCATGTGGAATCATGGTTCGAACTCATTTTTACTAAGGAGACTAACGGTCTCGTCACAACGTCCTAAAGACCCCTTTCAAAAATCTCATACCTTCGTTTATTTAAACTCATATCGAGCTGGACTGTTAAGAAACCCAATAAGCACTATCAAATAAGCCCTTCAATAAGCTCTTTAAAACTGCTTTTAAAATCCCTTTATAGGCCAAAGTCGAAACCCAAAAGATTTTTTAACCCAACGAATCATTTAGTGTTAACGGGCCTTAAATGTCTCGTTGAAAAGCCCATTAAGCTAGAATAAACCATTAGGTGACATGAGCAGTAGACATAAGTTCCAATAAGCTTAATAAAGTGATAACAACTTTCGAAATCCATAAAAACCATGTTTTGTTAATTTTGGACCTATTTTGCAAACCAAAGTCACTTATAGGGACTAAAACTGCCATTTTGTAAAATAGGGGTATAAACTGTTAAAACAGTAAGTTGAGGGTAGAAATGGAATAAATAGTAACTCCAATTCATAAAAAGTCATTTTCGAATTAGTTGGACCAATTATGTAAATATTTTATAAATTAGGACTGATTTTGCAAAACCCTCTCGGCTAGGGATAAAAATTTAACTTTCAAATATTTAAAATCCCAAAATGCTATTTTAATAACTTCAAGGTACAAATTGATCAAACACTAACTGCAAGGTCTTAAAATGTATTTATTTAAGTTTTTGAACTAAAAATGAAATATATATTTTAGTAAGGACTAATAGTGTAAATAAAACCCGTTAGGGTAAGAATTGTAAAAGTGGAAATAATTCAAGGACCAAAACTATAAAATAAACTCATGCATATTCATTTCATATTTTTCAATCCACATCTCATTACGTACATATTTTTTACGATACGTCAATATTAAACTAATAACATATATATTTTCATATAATGAATTTAACTAGTTTTGACACTGACGTTTATATTTATACCAAACGCATTTTAACTAATAATCTAACTATTATTCAAACCCCTTTTCAGAAATGATATTAATAATTCGAATGGCATAAAAACAGGATAATAATATATAATATTAATTTTTGAACTTCAAGCATTTTAAGCATATCATTCATTCTCATCACGAACCACTTCATCATCCGATACCATTTCATCCATTATTCGTATTATGCCAAAACCGTCAAAATCTCAGACTTCCTTATTTATATTCACCTAGGTTGCGTGTCGGAGCATTTTATCAACTATATTTGATTTGTTTTCCATCCAGACTACTCAGGTGAGTTCATAGTCCCACTTTTATATGTTTTTCAACTTGTGGGGAGATACATGCTACAAAACCGAACACAAGTATTTTTCTGTATGCTATCCTGATTGATATTGCCTAAGTTTAATTGTTGCCTTTAAAAGACCCTCTATCATGAACCATTAATCACTTACGAGTGAACGCGAATATAGTGAATAGCTCTATTGGCAGTTGACGTCCCATTTGTGTTGCTGGACAAGTAACCAAATGCACTTTATTTGAGAATAATAAAGAGTCCGGCAAAATCCTACTCGAGGGCAGTATTACTATATTTAATTATGTAGTAATTACATCCATAGTTAATTGCTATGATGTCCATCCTGTTAACGTTTGCGTGTCATGAGACTTAGGGTAATATATTGAACTGCAATATTACTGATTTACTTTCCATTTAGCTTGTGTTCAAACTGATTATAACTTTAAACTCTATGAACTCACCAACCTTTGTGTTGACATTTTTAGCATGTTTATCTCAGGTCTATAATGAGCGAGGATGGCATGGAGAGGCACGGATACTGATAGAAGGCTAATTATCATTCGAAACTTATTTAATAAACTTCAAACCTACTGGGACCTCATTTTGTAAACTCTGATATTTATAAAAATTCGAATGACAAATCTTTTAAAACGACTCCATTATAGATCGTTTTCTATTACTATAATTGTTGTACTGCCGAGTAACACCCAGCTTGAATACCGCTGCGTATCACGAAATTAGGGATGTTACAGATTGGTATCAGAGCTTATAGTTATAGAGAAACGGGTCTAATTGAGACCTAAACTATAACTGCTTTTTCACAAAAACTTTTTATAGCCTTTCGCTGTCCGTGCTTTCCATCCTCTAGATGATTATGTGACTTCAAGGTAATTTATGCTTTAGTATAATATATACACGTACGATATACTTTTGATAACTTTATATAAATAGACATACCTCGCATATGCCTATTCTAAGGCATCATGACTTAATTATATTTCCCCGAGCATGTACCTACTCCTACATTTTGTAATCTACGAAACCTTCCTAAGACATTGTGATTTGCACAATTCTTATTCTATATACGTTAAATATATATACTCACCAACTATCCTGAATACTATGTCAACTTTCTTTGATTATCTTACTCTCATCTCAACAGATGAGTGTAAATAATCCTTCCGTACCCTCACTAAAATACCTTGTAACTCATCGGTTAAGTATGAATGTTAAGTCAGAAATTCTTAAGTAGGATGATTTACAATGTCGTTATTTGAATAAATTGGGACGCCATTTTATTTAAATAAAGGAATTATGAATCACCGAACCATAAGTTTATACTCCTTTATTTACATTGTTTGGGACGCCTCTTTATGTAAATAATGAATTATAAACAAGTGGGCTTATTTGTATCTGAAAAGACATAAGTATGCACTCGAAGATCACTAGAAACCATTAAACATAAAACGTAATCTTTTATTACAATAGAATCCACGAAAATTAATACATAGCGATACAATTAGCATAACAAAACATTAAACACGATAGCAAGACTAGACAAACGAGTTTTATTTCACTTTTATTAAGGATTACATAGAAATACAACAAGGACTCATTCTAACGACCCTAACTCGAGACTATTTTCCCCATAGCATGTCCACGCCAATAGCTAGGATCAGGAATGGCATAATAGCCGCTAGAACGCAAACCATGAATACATAATCTTCCTCAGGAACGTACGCTAAGAAAATAACCCCAAGAACAACATACACAATCGCTAGTATAGTAATTAGGTGTGGCATATTGGAGATAATAAATGAGAAATATATGTTTGGTGGAAGAATGGAAATTAAAATGGAGTATAAATAGGTAGAAAACTAGCCGTTATTTACTGTTCATAGCCGTTAGGATTTACTATTTCTGACCGTTGGGTTACTATTCATCGTACTAAGGAACAAGCTTAAATTTCAAAAACTTTGTCTACATTCATCAAGTTCTCTTCCAAAACCATCATTGTTAAAATTCGTTATTTAAAATTTCTTTGTTGCACGTATTTTATAAACTCATAATACATACTTATAAAATATCAATTTTCATTCAAAATAAATTTTCTTAAGATTATATGACTTACGGAACAATGTTTTCACATATAAAACAATAAATTCTAACTTATAAAGATTTCACAAATGAAACAACCTTTCGTTCTCATCACTTAAACACCTAACACAGATTGAATCCCGGGACGGGATTCAGTTAAGGGGGTGAGACAAGGTTGTCAGGATCGGGATCCTACCTTGGATCGTTTTTGGCTTTGCAAGATCGTGATCGTAGGATCGGATCAGGATCGTAAGATCCTATGAAAATGTATATATTTTTGTATAGGGGTTGTAGTTTTATATTTCTATATAATATTTCATATGATAAACGAATCTAAATGGATGATAAAAGAAAAAGCTATATGTTCAAGTACCGTAGTAGTAGAATATTAGATATATTGCAATGCTCACTTGCGCAAAGTTACTACATACGTGCACCTACTTCTTGTTCAATGTTTTTTATTATAGGTTTTTCGTGATAACATTTAGATTAATGCAAAAATATTGTGTTTTATTGGTTCGTGATTCTGTGACTTTTTTTATTACATTATATAGATTAATGAAAAAAGATAAATGGATTGTATCTGAAAATGAAACGACATAATTTATAATAGAGGGCAACACAATATTTTTTTTCTTGATAATCCAAATAAATTAAATTAGGATATTTGATAATATTATTGAAATTTTTTAACATATAATTCATGCTTTTATATGAAACATAAAATAAATTATGAACAAAATTGGGTCAAGTATCTAGATGGTTTACTTCAAAAACAAGCTTCTGATATGTTACAAAGCACGAAATCGTTTTTCATAATAAACCCAAAAAGACACATCTAAACTATTTCTAAATAGTCCATAAAAGCATAATTATTTGATACTCATTAATCTTGCAAAAAGACAATCAATTAACAAAATCAAAATAATTGCTTTCATAAATAATTCTTAGTCATTGGGCTTTAAGGCATTGACTTATGCATAATAAGTTAATATAGCAAAAAAAAAAAAAAAAAAAAAAAAAAAAAAAAGGCGATCCTACGATCTTACGATCCGATCCTACGTGCGATCCTACGATCCTGATCAATCTACTTGAATTATGATCTTTTTAAGATCCTGATCGTTTCTTGTGTGTAGGATCATAGGATCGTACGATCCTACGATCAGGATCGCGATTTTGACAACTATGGGTGAGACTGTAACCACCGGTAAATTTACACTATATTAATCTAATACTTATCCATTTTCTACGACTAAATGTTTTTTTTTAAGATTAAACGTTACCAGTTTATCTGATCACAACCACAAACTAATTTGACGTAACTTACATTCCAAATAAAAATATTTTATATTTATTTCAAGTAAATAATTTTCAACTTTTATTTACCACTTTACATTAATTCGTTAAACTACGATTATTAAACATTTAAACTAAGCGTTTTCTATTTATTAAAGTTTTCATGAAACCCTGATTTAATAAAGATATGATTTTACACAACTAACTTATAAATGCTAAAGTACAACATTTTATATCTAGAGTACAAGTCTTTAATGCAATAATTTTAAAAATATATTTATTTCATCTCGCGACCAAGTAACCAAGCAAATATTTTACCTCGTATATTTCAGGTCTATTAAGTAATATTTAAGGTCAATTATTATTCAGTTTTTATTAAATGATATTGCTTTTAGTAACGATCACAAAAGATTAATCGTATGACTTTTACTCACGACCAACACAAGATTAGGATAAGTCTATATATTTTATATGAACTATTGTCACTTTGTTATTTTTATTTTACATTATACTCTTTACGTAATACGAATACTCAAACCTATTAGATTTTATTAACGTATACGCTCTCCGTTAAACTTATCACACGTCTAATATTATTAGTTGGAGTATATTGATAAACTTTGACATTTTTATAAATATTATATTTTTACGCTACTCGGTCTTAAGTTTCATGACATAAGGACTTAACGTTAGTAATTACCGAGATCAAACTACACTATAACTATTAACATGTGAGTTCCACGTAAACCATTTCTCATGCAAAGAATACATAACTAACCATAACATGCAATATATACGTGTATAAACAAAATGCCATAAGACTAATATTAGTGCATGATATTGTTGCCATGCAAAAATTAAACGTGTAACATATATAAGTATTTGAACGTGTAAGATTTTGTGCCATAACATGCAACAACCAACAAACACATAACGTGTATAAATTATTACCACATAACAAACCAATAACTGTCATATATAGAATAGTATCATGCTTCCATTATCATTCACTCTTGTACACACTCAAAACAACCCACAAACAAAACTCTCTAAGTTCCCTTTTGCTCCTGTGATTCAGTCGAAGAAGAAGAAACCAAGTTTTGGTGAATCCTTAGTATATATACTCCATATAATTCCTTGCAAACACAGTTTACACGTATACATACATTCACAAACAAATTTCACACTTCAAAGTCCTTCACTACACTTACTATGTACAAGAAGCTTTGGCCTGAAAGGTGGAGCTCGAGTCGTGGCTTAAGGAAAGCAAAGCTTGGTCTCATTCCTTTGCTAGGTCGTGTAACGAGTTGCATTATCATCCTCTCGATCACCAGTCCATAACACGAAGTTCTCCCCACCCTTGTGCGGTGTAGTAAGTCACCCTAAATCCATTTTCTATTCCCTTTTTAGTTAAAATCGTTCTATATACGATCACATCTTTGCATCCTTTCAAGTTCCTTTCACGTTTCCATTTAGTTCACGCCATGCATGAAAATGACCACCCAGTCCTTTGGGATGGCTAGTGAATAAAAACACGTATCTCACAGTCACACTCACGTACCATTTTATATAAACATCACACGTACATGTTTCATTCTAATATTAAAATGCTCTCCTTTATTCATTGAACATAGATAGTAATTGCCACCTTAATGGTTGGCTAGGAAACGTGAACACAACTTGCTTTATCTTGCTCACACTCTTTTAAAAAACATAATGAATCGTTATCACATGCACGCTAGTCACAAACCATAAAACTCACCAATATAAGTCATACGTATAAAATGTTAACATCATGCTAACTAGCTTTGATCTCGTAAAAACGTATAAATACACTAGTCATGTGGAATCATGGTTCGAACTCATTTTTACTAAGGAGACTAACGGTCTCGTCACAACGTCCTAAAGACCCCTTTCAAAAATCTCATACCTTCGTTTTATTTAAACTCATATCGAGCTGGACTGTTAAGAAACCCAATAAGCACTATCAAATAAGCCCTTCAATAAGCTCTTTAAAACTGCTTTTAAAATCCCTTTATAGGCCAAAGTCGAAACCTAAAAGATTTTTTAACCCAACGAATCATTTAGTGTTAACGGGCCTTAAATGTCTCGTTGAAAAGCCCATTAAGCTAGAATAAACCATTAGGTGACATGAGCAGTAGACATAAGTTCCAATAAGCTTAATAAAGTGATAACAACTTTCGAAATCCATAAAAACCAAGTTTTGTTAATTTTGGACCTATTTTGCAAACCAAAGTCACTTATAGGGACTAAAACTGCCATTTTGTAAAATAGGGGTATAAACTGTTAAAACAGTAAGTTGAGGGTAGAAATGGAATAAATAGTAACTCCAAGTCATAAAAAGTCATTTTCGAATTAGTTGGACCAATTATGTAAATATTTTATAAATTAGGGACTGATTTTGCAAAACCCTCTCGGCTAGGGATAAAAAATGTAACTTTCAAATATTTAAAATCCCAAAATGCTATTTTAATAACTTCAAGGTACAAATTGATCAAACACTAACTGCAAGGTCTTAAAATGTATTTATTTAAGTTTTTGAACTAAAAATGAAATATATATTTTAGTAAGGACTAATAGTGTAAATAAAACCCGTTAGGGTAAGAATTGTAAAAGTGGAAATAATTCAAGGACCAAAACAATAAAATAAACTCATGCATATTCATTTCATATTTTTCAATCCACATCTCATTACGTACATATTTTTTACGATACGTGAATATTAAACTAATAACATATATATTTTCATATAACGAATTTAACTAGTTTTGACACTGACGTTTATATTTATACCAAACGCATTTTAACTAATAATCTAACTATTATTCAAACCCCTTTTCAGAAATGATATTAATAATTCGAATGGCATAAAAGCAGGATAATAATATATAATATTAATTTTTGAACTTCAAGCATTTTAAGCATATCATTCATTCTCATCACGAACCACTTCATCATCCGATACCATTTCATCCATTATTCGTATTAGGCCAAAACCGTCAAAATCTCAGACTTCCTTATTTATATTCACCTAGGTTGCGTGTCGGAGCATTTTATCAACTATATTTGATTTGTTTTCCATCCAGACTACTCAGGTGAGTTCATAGTCCCACTTTTATACGTTTTTCAACTTGTGGGGAGATACATGCTACAAAACCGAACACAAATATTTTTCTGTATGCTATCCTGATTGATATTGCCTAAGTTTAATTGTTGCCTTTAAAAGACCCTCTATCATGAACCATTAATCACTTACGAGTGAACGCGAATATAGTGAATAGATTTATTGGCAGTTGACGTCCCATTTGTGTTGCTGGACAAGTAACCAAATGCACTTTATTTGAGAATAATAAAGAGTCCGGCAAACTCCTACTCGAGGGCAGTATTACTATATTTAATTATGTAGTAATTACATCCATAGTTAATTGCTATGATGTCCATCCTGTTAACGTTTACGTGTCATGAGACTTAGGGTAATATATTGAATTGCAATATTACTGATTTACTTTCCATTTAGCTTATGTTCAAACTGATTATAACTTTAAACTCTATGAACTCACCAACCTTTGTGTTGACATTTTTACCATGTTTATCTCAGGTCTATAATGAGCGAGGATGTCATAGAGAGGCACGGATACTGATAGAAGGCTAATTATCATTCGAAACTTATTTAATAAACTGTAAACCTACTGGGACCTCATTTGTAAACTCTGATATTTATAAAAATTCAAATGATAAATCTTTTAAAACAACTCCATTAGAGATCGTTTTCTATTACTATAACTGTTGTACTGTCGAGTAACACCAAGCTTGAATTCCGCTGCGTATCACGAAATTAGAGGTGTTACACTTGTCTACGAGCCTAACCCATGAACTTTGCAACATTCCTGAAAATAATCCTTATAGCTACCAGTTACATATAGCGGTAAATTGCTTCACAGAAATGCACTACATCCATGACAGTTATCTGGTATCTCAAGTATGAGGATAACTATATCTACACGATTTACTTGATGACAAGATCCATAAAGTAAACTCAAGAAGTTGGTATAAGTCTTATATTCAATTCATCGAATATCATGTGAAATTGGCATGTCAATGCATCAATATACTTTCAAGTATATTCTACCAATACTCATATTTGTCTTGATTTAATGATATTCCCATATCATTAAGTGACAACAGACAATTTAGAATAACACAAGTTATTCACGGATTTAAACATGCAAATATAGGATACAATCTATTATTAATGAAAACAAACGTACCAAGTACTTTAATTCATTGTAAATAATAATTGCTTAACATCCCTTATCCAAATATTAAATAGATCAATGCATGATAATTCTAGTTAATGAATTATGCCTCAAGTCATGTCAATCATACTTGTTGACAAGACATAAATCAACTAATCTTGATCTATCGGAATTTTGAGAATACTTATTTCAAGAATTCAATTAATGAAGTTATTGTATGTGTGCATTCAACTATCTTGATATTGCCACATAATATTTCATAAAATTCGTGACATCCTCAACCACCAATTTATGACAACTAAACTATCAAACCTTTTATAGTTTAAAGTATTCTAATTCTTTAATGTATAATTCAACTATGCTCTTAGTTAAGCATAACTAGTACACATGGCCATTAACAAGGATAAAATCCTACCATGACTAGTATTGAGTGTCATCTCAATTTCATTAGCATCATTGTAAGCAAACAACAATATGCTCTTTAAAATTCCGTAAACTTTAATATCCATTGTGTAATGCTTGATAACTACCAATCTTTCAAGATTTGTCGGCTATAACGATTACGCAACAATTTTCCATATGGTTCATACTTAGAATTTAGGAGCAATTCCAGGATGAGGATGTAATTCTATATCCAACCATATTCATTACACTTAGTTATCTAATAACTTTCAATTAGATATCAATGTTGTCAAATCATCTTGCATCCAAGCATGATATAACAAATAACATGATGTTCATGAAAAAAATCCTTGTATCAAACTCGTATTTCATTCATGTTATATCTTTTCACAGATATGTTTCTATTTATACTTTTTGATAGTATATCATGTTCTATTAGAATCGATTATTTTACCGCTTATGTTTATAACAATATATTCCAACCTTGTATGTTTATTTTCTAAATCTTCAAGTGAAGTTTCAATCCAAACTAAGACTTAACATTTAACGTATATGGAATGTTACTTCCTATATGTTATACAACATATATGAAATAAGAAAATAAATATAACACTCCCACTAGCTTTCAGGAATATTAAGGAATTATCTTATTTTAATTATAAATCAAACTTGGATTTAATAATTAAACATAAGTATATCTCCTAGATGCATGCATTAATCCATTCATGAATTATTGCACTTTGTATACTTCCAAAGATTATTTGAATTCAAATACTCCTTTTAGTTACTTATCGTCCTCGCACAAGTAATTACTCAAGAAAGAGTTTTTGATATTCAATTGTCAATTTCATATTAATGAAACTAAGAATGACAATCATAATCTTTATTTAATGTGCCTAGAAAGAATATTCAATCACAGTTAATTGCTTAAGTGTGATTGATAATCATGTCATAAGACATACATTAAATATGTTTACAAAATAGTCCATATGATTTCTACACAAAGGTTTAAACCTCTAGGATTTTCATTTCCTTTGAAGAAATTCATCTTTATTCTATAGTCTAACTATAGAATTCAAGATTAATTAAGTTTCCAAAACTAATTATCTTTATGGACTGCATCTAAACATTCATAGTATGAGTAACTTGTCAAATTCAATATTTGCAATTCATCTTAATGACCAACAGGTTTACCATAATCCTGTAACTCATAATTCTCAACATATTATTCAAATATTTGAGATATCCTTACGGATCTATGAATGATAATTCCATCATCTTGAGATTTAACATTAACATGTTTAATCCTCATCAAGACATTTACTAGTGTATTTGTAGAAGATTATGTATCTTGTAACTTTATCTTTTCAAAATAAAACTCCCACTTGCCTTTTGCAATTTATAGACTATCTATAAATACTTAGCAAGTAGAGCAACATAAAATTGTTCTCTTTTTGGGCATTACAAATACACATTGACAGTTCCTTACATTAGTTTGTTAATATCCTACTTCATAAGTTGTTTAACAAATTAAGAACCTTCAATTTTAAGACTCAATGTGATTCATCACATTCCATAATAAATGGTGTCTTATTAATCTTCTAAGTTGGAGTCTTATTGAGTATATACTACCCATACTCAATTTTCTAACCTTGATAGCTTTTGGAAGAAAGGAAGTTATAGTTATCTTTAATCAAATAATACTAATAGAGTTTGATTCTCCTAACTGAACACACCACAAACTTGAGGTATTTCATTAGAACTAATATTGTAAGACAATCTAACAATATGTAAGATGAACTCATACTCCTTCTGGCTTACCTATTTACCAACTAAGTCAAATTAATGGTGAAATAGATTTTCCAAGCCAATTGCATGCTTTATAACACAAGTACTTTTTAACTAAGTCGCTTATCGTCCATCTCTCAATCAAGAAGACATAGACTGTTATAATCCCACTATACGTGATAAATCATTGATCAACTCAATGACTTCTTATATATGTCATAATAAAGAAGACATAACAAGTTAACGTCTTACTTTATATTATAATAAGTCTTGTAACAATTAAAAGACTTCATATTTATAGCTTTACAATAAAGTATAAACATGTATAACTAAAGTAATCATGAACACCACAATTTGGTTTCAATAGTAATTTCAAGTTAATTTATTACTTCATATATTTATGACATTCCAAGAATACATAAATATTCAAATTTGAAGTAGTATTAGATTACTTCATTTATTTATGTCATTTCAATAATACATAAATATTTATTTTGAAGTAGTCTCATTATCCTTATTGACACTTGTTCTAATAGGTATCTAATTTAGAAACAGTAATTATCCATGTACGGTCTCACGTAACCATGGAATTTCGCCTTATTGTTGTAATCTAGTCAATGTCTCACTTAAGCTAAATTTCAACAACAAGTGTTTCTAGACTTAGAGGTGTATTAGTCATATTTAGAACGTTAGTTTCTTACCTTGCGGTCAAGACAGTTCTTTAAATCATATTCCTATATGCTGTACCTTGCACACAATATAAGATTTCTCCCACTTGTGCATGGAACAACATCATGTATCAGATAAACAACACGTCACTCGTTTGTTTATATGATCAATATGATTGTGTCATAGATATTAGCATAATTAGTAGATATAGAACTACCTTGTCTAGTAAGGAAACGTACATGACTATCCTTAAAACCACAAGTGTCTACAATTGGAAAGTAATTATCTCAAGACATTCTAGAGATAATTTTGGGTTACTACCAAGATGACAAAGCTTGTAGCTCCCACTGAATTACAGATCATTACAATAATTCACTATTCAGTAATTACAACACAATGCTCCCACTTGATTTGACAACATTGTAAGTGTTTCATAACCAGTCAAAGCAAATAGTGTGCTATTAACTTTCCTACACCTTTGAGAAGACCCATTCGTAACAATTACTTAGGTACTAAAAAGAGTGTATTCTACTATGTAGATGATGGACTATCCATCAATGCAATTAATTTGAAAATTGGGCATGCAATTTTTCCTTAATATGTCTACCATCCCCACAATGGTATGTAGCATCTTTAAGTGGTCAAAGCACAACTAGAAAAATTCTGCTAGTTTTCCTTTTACTAATTTTGCGGTAATTAGTCTAGCTTCTAATTTAATAACTCATAAAATGTGCAATTTTCTTAACTATTAAAGTTTACTGTGAGTTATTTCTTAGAATTTAGACAATTCTAATTTTCCTATCTTACCTTTCTCATTCATGAAAAAGAATAGGATTAAGGCTCACTCCTCTCTCAAAGAAAGGAGACTAGGTTTATTCTTTTAGTAAAGTTGACTCTAGCCAAAAACCCCTACGGGTGTAGATCAATTTACCACTAAAAGAATGTCCCACGTTTATGGTTTAACGTTGCATTAATACATTAAAAGAATTTACAAAATTCAATTTTAGTATTTTCGATAATACAATCTTTTCAAGAAAATAAAATACCCAAGGAAATATTCATATAACCATTGAATTTTCTTGAAAACTAGGATCCAAATTTTCATAGTTTCACTACATCAGTTGATCTGCTAGTAGTGAAAGTACAAAATATGGTAATCTGTCGAACAATAATCGGCAAACAATTTCCGACTCCTAGATCATTATGGGATTTACATTTGCCAAATACAATTTGCAAAGTAAGCATGTTTCATCCCATCTCATGCCTTAAGTTTCTAGGTCTCACTAACAACTTAATTAAGTAGTCTAATTTAGAAACTGCAAATTCTTCATATATGGTCTCACGCATTAACGGAAATTTACCTTGCCATTGTAATCTAGTCAAGGTCTCACTTAAGCTAAATTACAACTTCAAGTGTTTCTTATAATTAGATGGCATGAACTTAAATTTTAGGATACTGATTTTGATGTGTCAATCAAAATATGTACGAAGAAGCATGCACACATCTTCGTATCGTAAGTTTTCAAAACAATTTTATTAACCAATTTTAAGCTAAGATTTAAATCAACAAAGTTTTAATTGAGGTATTGGGTTCACCAATCAAAGAATTACCTACAATTATCGCCCACTATATCCTACTACTGCATGAGTCAAAAGACCCAGGTTATTCGGATAATTACCACAAAGTGGCGCGTGAAATTGAGGTCAATTCACCCTTAAGATGACTTTGTACATAAAATAGCTTACTTGGTAGCTCCAATTTGACGCACAAAGGAGCGGAGAGACAAACGTCAGCACTAAATGCCAATTAAAAACGCGTCTCTTTCGGTTTGACAATTTAATGTCAATCCTCCTTATACCCCTCTTATAGTTTTTCAAAACTGGGTGAGCCGTTCACACTATTGGTACAAAACTCATACTCAATCAAAAGTTTATGACTTTAAGTCTTAAAAGCAAATCCAATTTCACCTTTATTTAATCCGGTTTATTTTCTATTTGAAAAATTACCCTTGCTTACAATCATGACACAACAATATTTATAAACAAACAAGTAATTAATAAAAATAAACGACAAAAAATAATGAACATGCTAAATAAAACAACTATCATGTATATGTTTATCTAAAACTCCCACTGATTTTCAAGCTAATGGTACCAATGTACCACATACACCAAACAATTTGGTTGCGTAAGTTCTACGATAAATATATACACGAACACACATAGTTCAAAATAAAACAATGCATAATCTAATAATTATATGCATAATTAAGCATGTTAACACAAAACACGTAACAATTACTACATAATAATTATATGATCCATGATCAAACATGCACGTTCATCATGGATCCACATAAACATATTAACAATTAATCATGTTTCCCAAGATACAAGATACGCATACAATTCCATGTCACATAACAATTATTCATGAATTAACACATAAAACATTGCATGCAACCTAGGGTTTCTACAATTTTTTACAAAGCCTATTTTTTGTTTCTCGGATGAACAGTGTCCGATGAACAGTGTCCTATGAACAGTGTTCGGTGAACAGTGTCGGGTGAACAGTAAATTATTTTTTTTAGGGTTTCAAAAAATTAAAACCTAGAAACCTTAAAGCATGCAATAATCAATCAAAGGTTCAATTTTTATGTGTTTCAGTAATTAATTACACAGTATTAGCCTCTCTTGATGCCACTGTTAAATTTAAGTACCATAACAATTATATAAATAAATATAAACATCATCAAAGCACATAGTGGAAGCGTAAGAATCAAATACATGTAATTAATTAACTGAATATAAAAGAAACGCGTACCTTTTGATTCTAGCAAGAACAAGAATCAAACTTTAATCTTCTTCAAATCTTTAACAAACGGATTAACGAGATACCCCTTACCTTTTTGTATCTCAATCCAAGAATATCAACTATATTGAGTTGATACCACAATCTTGTACACACGTACTATAACCGAATTAAAGATTATGCTAGTAATGTAAACACAATTAAACCAAAACAATTTTGTTTAGAAAACAAGTGAGGATCGACCCCTTGAGGGTATATGTCGATCGACCAAAAGCAAGAGAAGGAAAAAGGTTTTAGGGTTATAACTAGTGCACAAGAAGTGAAGATAGAATATTTTGGGTAAAGGGTTTTACCCCGGTAAGTATATATATCCAAAAAAATGTTAAGTACAAATGGAATGTGGCAGAGGTACCACATTAACCTCAAGCAAAAGCTTGAAAAACTAGTGTTTATGATAGGCAATAAACACAACAAACCTAGCTATATTACATATCACCTAACTAGGTAAAATAATAAGAATAAACTTGCAACCAGCGAACATCCCGCTTCCATCCATAAGCACAAAGGGAGCAAGGCGACCCAGGAAGTTTGCCTCCTTAAAAACCCTTTCCAAGAAAAAACCCAGTGGGAAAACCTTCGAGTAGGGAAAAAGAGTACAACCCTTACCTGGCACTCCCCTCGCGTATAAAACAAGCACTTGGAATCTTCCATTGATCTAGTAATAAACGAGACTGCACAGTTATCTTCTTAAACTTGAAGGTAACCAACTTCAACCGAACGGTAGAGACAATTACTTGGACCACTTGATCAACGGTAGACTTCTTCATCTTGAATAGTCTTGTATTGCGTTCCATCCATAAAAAGTATGTAGTAGCAACAAGTAATAATCGAGAGATAATGCTAGTAACCGAGCGCCCCTTGGATATAGGCTTGAGGAACATGATAGCATCATCCAATGAAGGCGAAACAGCATCCATACCGGATAAGACACGAACCTGCAACCAAACCTGCGAATAAAATGGACACTCAAAATACAAGTGAGCGTGTGAGTCAGGGACAACATCACAAAAAGAGCATCTAAGGAGGCTCAAGTCAACATTAGGGCCAACATCCTCTTGCCGTAATCTATCTTGTGTCTTCAACTTCTTCTTAATGACGAGCCACAAGTTTATAGCATGCCTCGGGATACAATGAGAGAACCAAGGAATAAAGTACCAATCAACCACATCAGCTCTTAATCTAAAAGAATCCCAAGCACATGCAACTGATAAAGGCCTGAAATTGCCATCTAGATCACGCCATACCAAAGTATCATCAAAATCATGAATAAGAGTAGGGACCGGGAGATTAGCTAAGTCCGGAAACCTAGAACACCAGTCAATCGGCCACCTCTAAGAACCATTAACAATAACATCACTAACCGAGTCAGCTAAGCTTAAACCAGCCCGAACAATGTCCCTTGTAGAAAGCATGTCATGAAGGGGACATAAGTCACACCACATATCAAACCAAACGGATGTATTCTTACCATTATAGATCTTATGCCATATGAATGGCCGCACCTTAGGTCTAATAGCAAGGATTTTACGCCATCCCCAACTAACATCACCCAAACAAGGAACATCCCAAAAACTTCTACCCTTAAGTTTATATGAGTGAATCCACTTAACCCATAAAGATTCTTTACGGGTTACAATACTCCAAATATGCGTAGCCATAAGAGCAACATTAAAATCAGCCAATCTACGAATACCAAGACCACCTTCACAAGTAGGCTTACAAACTGACTCCCAAGCAACTTTGGCCTTACCCCTCTTCATTTCTCCTTGACACCATAAGAAACCCCTCATGTGCTGCTCCAACTCATAAATAATACGAGCCGGAAGGATAAAGACAGAAGCCCAATAAATATGCATGGAAGATAAAACAGATCGAATCAATTGGAGCCTACCCGCAAGAGATAAGAATTTGTTACGCCAATCGTTCACACGACCTTCCAATTTTTCCACAAGCACCTTACAATCCCGATAAAGAAGCCTGGATGAAATAAGCGGAACACCAAGGTACCTAACCGGGAGAGAGCCTTCTGCAAAAGGCATAGAATGAAGAATAATAGCTTTCAAGGCTGTAGGAACATTACAAAAAAATGCAGTACTTTTAGGGATACTCGGGACAAGACCCGACACATTCTTAAACTCCTCCAAGGTTTGCATAATAACATTAACAGAATCTGGATGACCTCTAGAGAACAAGAAAAGGTCATCTGCAAAACAAAGGTTAATAATTCTCTGCTACTCACATAAATGATGAAACTGAAAATCCGCCGAGTTAGAGACCTTTTTTTGCAAAATAAGGGTAAGAACCTCCATAACCAACGTAAATAAGTAAGGAGATAACGGGTCACCTTGCCTTAAGCCTCGCTTACCTTTGAACCAGCTATGAAGATCCCCATTAACACATATAGAGTACGATGTGGAGGTAACACACAACATAATCCAATCAACCATTTTATGATGAAATCCGAAACCAATCAGAATTGACTTAAGAAAATCCCAATCAACCGTATCATACGCCTTTTGAATATCTACTTTAAAAGCACATCTAGGCGGGCCTTTCCCTCTATGATAATTCCTCATAAGCTCTTGGGTAAGTAAAATATTATCAGAAATACGACGCCCAGGAACAAAAGCCGATTGATTTATACTAACCAAATCACCAAGGCCCTCTTTAATGCGATTAGCAATAATTTTACTAATGCATTTATAAAGGACATTGCAGCAAGAAATAGAACGATAATCATTAATCTTTGATGGGGTAGAAACTTTAGGGACCAAGGATATAATAGTATGATTAATTTCCTTAAGTAGTTTACCCGAAATAAAGAAATCCCGAATAGCACACGTGATATCCGTACCCACAACATCCCAAGCTTTCTTAAAGAAAGCTGCTGTGTATCCATCCGGGCCAGGGGCTTTATCATCCCCCATCGAAAATAAAGCTCCTTTTATCTCATTATCAGTAACGTCACGAACCATAAATCCGGCCTTATGGTTATCAAGAACATGAGAAAATATATCATGATCCTCAAGAGGGCTACAATTACCTTCAATACCAAGAAACTGCTCATAGTGAGTCACAAAAGCCCCTGCAACCGCATTACCTTCATGCAAAACATTAGCCGAATCTCGAACCAATTCGATTCGATTACGAGCACATTTACTTTTAACAATTTTATGAAAGTAAGCTGTATTAGAGTCACCTGCGTGCAGCCATTGAACCTTTGACTTCTGTTTCAAGAACTGTTCTTCATCTAAACTAGCCTCCTTAAAAGCAAGAAGGTAATGGGCATGTTCATCACGAAGAGCTGAATTGAAAGGATCCTTATCAATAGCTTTTTGGACCTCATCAAGTTCCTTCCATAACCTATCCACCCTATCATGTAGGTTACCTTGGTCGTGAAGGAGCTTACGAAGAGGAGATTTCAGCCCCTTTAGGCGTTTGACAACACGGTACATAGGACAACCATTCACACTAGTATTCCATCCCGAAGTCACCGTCTCATGAAAACCCTCCTTATGAACCAAAAAATTAGGAAACTTAAACGGTTTAGGTTTAAGTTTAGCCACCTGTGGAATACGAAGAACACATGGAGAATGGTCAGAAATACGATACGGCTGAAAAATAGCAAACGAACCCGGGAAAATATCAAGAAACTTCAGATTTCCCATAATCCTGTCAATTTTCTTCAAGGTGCCATTAGAGCCCTTTGGCTTTTGATTCCATGTAAAATGAAGCCCTGTGAAGATAGAATAACCCTAGCCTTGTATATATAGATGAGAAATCTTGGAGAGCAAGTTTTGGCAATGGGTTGGGTTAAAAGCCCATGGCCGATCGGTTCTAGACATCCCAAGGGATTTCGGAACCTTCTTGATCCTCTAATTACATCTATGGTCCTTCCTTTATTCCTTAACGGTCGTTAGTCAATTCCCGTTAATAACTTAACGTCCGTTAGTCATTATTTTGTGTTTAAATAATTAAATATATAAGGGTTTATATATTAATTATTTTTACATTAATTCCTCATACGTAATGTGTGCAATCCCGTGGTCCCGAGTTTGATTCTAGTGATACACATTAATATTTGTCCATTAAAACTAACAATTCTTAATCCCAATACTCACAAGAAAGTTACGGGTACATTGTCTCAAATAATAAATCTTAAAGGTGATCTTTCCAAGATCGTTATTAACCTTCCCATGTTCTTCAAGAGAAAGATCTGTGATGGTCAAACAACAAGTTTTGGGCATGATAATTGGTTAGGTAGTTCAAACCTACAAGAAACCTTCCCACATTTGTACCGTTTGGAGTTAAATCCAAATAGTCTTGTTTGTGAAAGAACAATCTCTATTCCTCAAAACTCCAATGCTACTGCTATTTTTTCACACCCCCACCTTACCGTTGCCACAAAATTCATAAGTACAGCCAACATGCCCAGTAACCTACCTTCTTCCTCACTAACCTTACTTTGGCTTCTTCCGTCTTGGGCATGCCGTAGGAGGATCAGAAGCCAAGCTGAAACAACAGAGCTAAATGACCTGACCAACCTTCTTAACCTTCATCTCACAAACAATATGGACACTTGGGAACTCATTCCCGATACTTCAAGATGGTTCACGGTTAACAACATGTGAAAATTGATCTCAGCATCTACGAATACCAACAATTATCATCACACTAAATGAAAACAAGCTTCTCCCTTCAAAGTTAAACATTCTTACTAGGCGTGTTTCGAATAAAAGACTCTCAACTAGGTCTAATCTCGACAGTCACGGGATAGATCTTAATTCAACTAGATGTCCTTTGTGTGACAACGATATTGAAACAGAGGACCATGTGTATGTATATTGTCCCATCGCTACTGATACCTAGAAGGCAGTTTTTTCATGGTAGAAGATTACAGGTTTTCCCCCTGCTAATCTTGAGGAAGTCTTATCCATGGTTGATTGAGTTTATGTTTTCCAAAACCAAAGGAGGTTCTTCGATGCAGTGGTCCACACAACCCTTTGAGCATTATGGAATTACCGTAACAAAGTCCTCTCCAACCTCAAACGACCGCAAAAGGAGTTAATTTTCAACGATATAAAATCAATGTCATTTAATCGGATCACTACCATATGTAGAAAAGTCTCATTTAGTTTTGGATAGAATGGTTTAGCAATCCTTGTACCACTCTTTCTCATATCTTGTAAATCTCTTATGTAGCTTCTTTCCTTTTTAATAAAATTGCTGTAAAAAAATTGTTGGAGCCTTTAAGTTGAATATTAGAGCTTATTATATGCGCTAGATCTTTAATTGGATTCTGTACAAAAATATAATAAAAGCTCTAGCTGAACACCCTCGAAAGAAGCACAAACTTAAAATAACTATGTACACTTACTAGTCCTTTTGTATCTAGTCTTATCTAGTATAATAATATCAAAAATACGCCAATTTATTGTCAAGAAGATAAGAGGCATTGATGGGTGTGTTTGGTTAGCTTGTATTAAATGAACTTGCACTTATTAGCTTATGGGGTGAATTAAATAAACATATCTCTATCTTAGCTTCTAAAGATAAGTTAGATATACTCGAAACAGCTTATTCAAACATTTTACAAAACAACTTGGTATTATTTTTGACAATGCTATAAGCCTATAGGTACGTAAACTATATAAATAAGCTTATCCATACATTTCCAATAAGTCAAAATAGAAGAAAAATTAGACCAAGTAAACTTTATATATCCAATACAGAAAACAAAAACAAAAAAAACAAACATATTTTTTTACCATTACAAACATCTTCTCACTATATTAACTCCCAGCCTTACTTTTTACCATCACTTATTTAATATAATAGTAAAAAGTAAGCTCATCAACAAGCCTTAAGTGGCTTACCACACAAACAATCATTATAACTAAACGAATCAGCTTCAAGATGATCAAACCATGAACCATCAGGTATCTTCCCACACAAATGATTATGACTCAAATCCAAATGACCAACATACGAAGCCGAAGTTATCGATTTCGGTATCGCCCCTCTTAGCTTATTATAACTCAAATCCATCACCATAAAATAAGACTTAGTACCAAAAGTATCAGGTATCATACCCTCTATGTTATTTTTGCTCACATTTAGTATACTTATACCAGAATGCATTAAACTGGCAGGTATTTTACCAGTGAGCAAGTTTCCATCTAGGTTTAAAGTAGCAAGTATAGCCATTTTGCCCATGGAAGGTGGAATGGCTCTAGATATTCTATTTAAGGAAAGGTCAAGGTCCGAAAGGTGGTAAATGGAATAAATGGTTTCTGGGATTTGTCTAGTAAGTCTGTTGTTGCTAAATAAAGCGCGAGAAAGCATGCGAAGATTTCCTATGTTTTGAGGTAATGTGCATGATATCATGTTGTTACATAGGTCTAAATGCATTAAGGATGTTAGGCTTGATAAGGATGTTGGGATGGAGCTTATGAGTTTGTTGTATGCTAGGTTTAGTATTGTTAGTTGGTGTAAGTTGCCTATGTCTTGAGGTATTTGGCCCGAGATTTGGTTGCCCACGAGGTCTAGGTGACGGAGGTAGGGGAGGTTGGAAATGCATTGGGGGGTGATGCCCGAAATGCCCTTCCAATCAGCGACAATTATATTCGCGAGTCATTCAAGTTTGCATAATGCAGGAGAGAGAGAACCGATCATGTAACCGGTTCTCTTTACTTTTTGGAAAGGCGGATCTTCTGATTCACCTTGTAGGGCAATATCTACGACACATTTTGTTGACCACTCTCCTTTTACATGGTTCTACCCACTAAAACATAAATCTGATTTTTATGAAGCCTTATTGGTTTTCACACCGTTTGTTCGAAATCAGTTATCAAGCAAAATTAAAATTTTCCAAAGTGATGGTGGAACTAAGTTTACCAACCATCGAGTTCAGAAATATTTTTCTGGACAAGGCATTCATCATCGCCTCTCTTGTCACCATACTCCTGAGCAAAATAGACGTGCTGAGCGTAAACACTGGCATATTACTAAAACTGGTTTGGCCATGCTTTTCAATTCCCATGCTCTCGCCACATTATGGTCGGATGCCTTTGCTTCCGCCACATTTATTGTCAATCTCCTGTTAGAATTTAAATACCATAACAATTATATAAATAATTCGTACATCATCAAAGCACATAGCGGAAGCATAAGATCCTATTTACCACGTAAAGGATTAACCGAAAATTAAAGACACGTACATTTGATCCTAGCAAGAATAAGGATCAATACTTCAAATCTTATTCTTTAATAATTAAGGTAGATTAGCGAGAAACCCCTTACCGTTTTGTTTCTCAATCCAAGAGGTATTAACTATAGTGAGTTAATAACCAAGGTTGATCCCAGTTGAGCTTAATCGATCTTGTTAATTATCCTAGATGTGGATCTAAGATAATAGGTATAGAGACTGTTCTTGAACAATCTATTAATTACTATGCGGAATTTAGTAATTAATCTTAAGAAGAATTAACAATAACACACAGTAATTCTCTCAACCTTCACCTCAATATATTAATATACGGTTACTCAAAAGTAACAGGGTTACAACGAACCTTGAAGTGAATACAATACTTAAGCTAAAACAATCGTATTCTAACCCTAACCCTAGATCCTCCTTTTATAGACTTAAGGAGTCCTAGTCGGTTACAAAACTTTCTATACAAGAATAATATCTATTCGTATCTTTACCATAAACAAACTATACATATCTAATAAGCAGCAGTATCATTACTCTAGCAGCAGAATCCTCTTAGGCTAGCAGTAGAATGAGACTTAGCTTATTTCACCATTCATCAGTTATCACCAGCAGCAGAATAAATATACTAGCAGCAGAATGATTAAGCTTAGCAGCAGAATCATACTTAGTATATTTCTATAAGAACCATGAGCAGCAGAATAAAATACTTAGCAGCAGCATCTTCAAAGTAGCAGCAGCTTCTTTTAAACCCAACAATCCTCCCCTAAACTTGATATTTTCTCCCAAAATATACAAGTTTCTTCTAAGCACAGACATACACAAAGAGGATGCTTCCAAACACTTTCTACTGCTTTGAAGACTTAGATTGCAGAATCTTTTTATACTTCTCTACTAACTCATATGCTTGATGATCTGAAAGAAATGGTCTCTGTAACCTTAATTTACCATGTTGTAACATCTGAGTAAGAATAGCAGTATTGTTGGTAAATGGGTAGTCTTTTTCAACCAGCATATATACACTTACACCTCTACCAACCAACTCATGTACTCCACATGATTGATATAAATACCATTTATGAACCTTGGTTGAGCTTAGCAAATCCTTCCATTCAATATCTCTCTCATCTGGCTCAAACATATTCTTCAAGTAATAATAGTGTAGCCTTTCATAAATTATCTCTGGTCTTGTTTCCCCATACCATTTCTTGTACAGCCTCCAAAGTTGTACCAAGTCATCCCTATCCATGAAATGTAACATCTGTGTGAATCTGATAAACTTCTGACACATTCCATTTGATCTTTTGATTTCTCACCATGGTTCACTTCCATCTTGCACATCATGAGTATAAGAGATGATTGGATATCTTGTTGTTAAGGGAACTGCATTGTCTATCTCAGGTTCTTGTTGTGGTTTATGAATTGTAAACTCCATGATCCTTTTCATATCATCTGCAGTTACCTCTTCAGTTCCATACTCATTAGCATTTGACTCCTTCTCACCTTTAGAATTGCTTTCTGAATCACTCATTACAACAGATTTAGCTCTTTTCTTCTTCCTTCCAATAGACTTTAACCTTCTTTTTCCTGTTCTTTTTATCCCAATAGTAGACTCAGATTTCTCCTCTGTTACTTCTTTCTTCCGTTCCTCAACCACATCTTTCTCCTTCACAACTTCATCAATAATCTCTTTTTCATTTGCTACCTTTTCTGGCACAACTTCTGATACTTTAGACTTTTGAACACTTGACTCAGACATCAAGTAAGCATTTGGTACCACTTTCATTCTTGTAACCTCTTTAACCTCAGCATCAGTCATAGGCTCAATTGGTCTATTGAGTCTTGCATGAGTCTCATAGTAAGCCTTTGCAACAGCAGCTCTACTCATTCCTCTGAATGCACTAGGTTTCCAATAAGCTTGATTTCTCAGATACATTTTCATATAATTATACTCATCAGTTTTTGAAGGTTTCTTCTTCTTGTACTCACCCTTCTTTTCATTTTGCTTCTTTTTAAATTACACAAGTAAATCATCTATGGCATCCTGTCTCTCCTCAGAAGTATATCTTTCTCTTTCTTCTCTCTGAGTTTGCTTTGCAATCTCCCAATATTCCTCTTCTATCCTTTTTCTCTCCAACTCATCCTCTGCTTTCCATTGAGATGCCAACCTCCTTGCAGCCTCTTCATCAGTTTCACTTTGTTGTTCTGTAAAACCCTAAAATTTCCACAATCTGAAATGACCAAAATACCCTATAATTTTGAAATTTTAAGAACTTATAAAATACGCTATAAATTAAAACTTGCGTTATATATCATGTTATGACTCGAAACCATACGATATGAACGTGTAACCTAAAGTAAAATACGAAATGTTACGAGAACTCTATAACATAAGTATGACACGTTTAAAAGTAAAATTACATGTCATTAAAAACTAAGCCTCATAATTAATATGCACATTATAATTAAAAGTTAAAGTATATGACTAAGGAAATAATCTCACACGTTATGTACCTATTTTGATAACTTGTGCACACTCACACCTTTAATATTGAAATATGGAAAGTGTATATTTGGTCTTATCTCACTCCAATCATCCCATGATTTCTGTAAATTGACCCACAATTTATGCCTAACTAATAGCTAACCATCTCCCCATATTACACAACTAAATTGATTAATTGCACCATATCAGCATTAACTATTTTCCTACTTTAAATATTGTTCCACGCATTTGTTTTCTTAGTGAAAAATCTGAATATATCCTTTCCTTCCTCTCAAAGGCTAATATCTCATCATTTATGAACCACGATCTTACCACACAAATTCTTTAAACAAAGTTCTAAAAACCTCCATCACCAAACCGGGTGGGTGATCGCATGAAGGTTGGGTTACGACTCGCGTTTCGGTGCGTGTGTAGACTAAGAGTTTGGTACGTGATTAGTACGTGCACAAACGGTTCGTGTACGTGTGGCTATTGTACGTCGGGTTCGGGTTCAGTTGTGTTCCGTTGAATCCGGTGTGGTGTTCGCTTTGATTTCGAGTTTGACGTATGGTTCTTTTCGATATGTACTCGTTCATCTCAGAGGTATCACATAATCCCTTTGTTTTCTTGTTCTATTCGACAAATACACACATACTAATTGGAATAAAACATTTAAACCAAATTGCAAACGCGCTAACCTGATCTGTTTACATAATCACGCCAAGTTATACGCTTCATATTTTGTTTTGTGTCGTGTAATGGTGTGTGTGACAATCGAACCTGAACTGATTAAATGATATTGCTTATTTTGGTCTCGTTAATTCCGTGATCGCCTGTTTATTTGTCGAGTGAGTATTTGTGTACAGGTTAATGGTGAATTGATAAGTCGCGAGTCTAAAACATGTTTATGATCTCGAGAATACGCTTGAGTATTAAATCTGTTATAGAGATGAAATCATGTGAATAAAACATTGATCCTTATAATTGATGAACACAATAAAGATGGGAGATGCATGTTATATGCGTAGTGTTAAGACTTAATTTATGGGTGCTTCGTAATATTTTTGGTTCGTATATTTGTGTGATTATGTGACGTGTGTGTGGGTACCATGTGGGAAATAGCAGAGCTGTGTTTGCATGCGTGTGTGTGTGTGGTACGTAAGGGTTAAAATTAAGGCACATGGCCTGGTCTTATGAGTATCGTATGGTGGTAAATGTGTGCCGAACTAAGGGCTGGCTTAGGCTGTGTTTTGAAGTATCGAATGGACTGTTTGGCTCGTTAATCTCATGGGGTTTTGGGAGTGATTCGTGTGTCGTATGTGTGACTCTAAAATCTGTTTTAAACCATTGTAATTCATGGTCTTGTGGCTGTTGTTATTCGCTCTAGCATCGACCGTAACGACAACTTAACGCACATTAATAATCTACTGAATCGAATCGACCTAATATGCTATATAATTTAAGGTGATACATTAATATGGAAAAACCATGACACGTTAAAGTTAACAGCATGCATGACAACAAAAATTTGTTGTTTAGTTAAATGAAAATATTTTCACGTATAGGATTGTTGTCATGTAATCAATTTGTAACCTGCTTGTAGTTGTGGTTCAAGGTTATGGTTTTGATTATTGTGTCTTTCATTCCATTTGTCCTTAAGTACTTAATTGTCATACATAATAAATTGGGAAAACATACTAATTATGAGAATTTACAAAATATGGCATGTCACTAAATATTAAAAGTTACTAAGAATGGAGAGCCGACCAAAACGAGTATCTGATTTAAAATAAGTAATTAATAATAAGACGATCATGAATTCGTGTAGATTCGCTGAAGATGGAGTTTGCTTCCGATATTTATGTTCTTTTGTGTTTGCACTTGCGGTCTAAGGTACAAATATTCTACCCTTTTTCAGTAAGGGTGTTTTCCCTCTCATGACTCATTGATCTTGATTCGTTTTAAGATTCCCTAAGCCATTGCTATGTTCCCCTACACTTTGGTTCGTTTGGTTGATTCGTTTTGACTTTGATGTTCGATATGACCCTCTTGCTTTGAGCCTCTATAATGATCTATTTGATATTCGTTCGTTACCTTGTGAAATTAGTATTCGAGACACTTGATACTTCGAAGGTTCATTTGATTTTGGGTAACTAGATGTGAAAACCTTTTAATTATAACATGGGAATGTTTTGAGGAAAACTATTTTTAAAATGATGCTTATGGAATATGCAATGCCACTTTTATTTGGAATCTTACTAAACTTTTATGAAAATTACTTTTAAAGATTACTTTTGTGAAAACAGTTAATAAAGATCATTTTTATGAAAACCAATTGATAAAGATTTCTGTAAATGAACCATTTGATTATGAACCTTTGATCAGTTCGTTTGAATTCATTTGACTCTGATATTGGATATGGACCCTTGCCATGAACCTTTGATATTTGGACTTGACTATGATTCGATGACTTGGACTTTTGAACCTTTGTAATGATTTGGACCTTTGACCCTTCAGTTTGATACCCGAGCCAAAATTTGTTTCCTAGCCATGAAGGTAACATGGCCATGTCATTGATGCACCAATGGCATGACTCTAGTGTGTATTTGAGTGATGTTACACACCGTCCCCATTTGCTACTACATGCGCGCTTTATTATTTATATTGGCCAGGATTATTTGTTTGGGGGGCGTATGGATGCATCCTAGATTTGTTTTGTTTTGAGGGATATATCATGATTTGATTTGATTTGATTTGGTGATTGATGCTGTGTGCTATACACGTCCTTCACATATTTGAGAGGTCGCTCCTCTATGGTTACTGATGGTTACTATATTTGATTTGTTTGGGCTCGTGGTGGATTACTGACCCTTTCCCTTTCTTACTTTGTACTCTTTGACTATACCTTTGTAAACCCAATGCACCAAACTATACATGTTCATTTCCTTTTGCTTTCATTTTCGTTTATATATATATCTGTTCACTGGGCTTTTTAAGCTCAGCCGCATTTCTTTTCCTGCGGCAGGTTTTAGTAGGAAGCTGGGAATGAGTGGAGAGCACCTTGGACTTAGAAGACTTGATAGTTATTCTGGATTAGAGTTGATTAGAAGCTATTATATTTTAGAATTAGTATCCGTATTTGTAACCTTGTAATTTCAGCATTTCATTTGTAACCTTTGAGATTCTTGTATTACTGTAAATGTATGCTTTGTTTTGATCTGATATGAAACCATTTTTGTGATACCTTTACCCTTGTCGGGTTGGGGTGTTACAATTATGGTATCAGAGCGACAGGCTGCGATTCGTAATACAATTACCCTTGGCCTGTGTAAGTTAGGACCACTAAGTTTTCCCTGTAGGCGCTCGTAAGACAACCTTTGAAAATTTGCTTTAAGATTTCCTTATAGGAACGTAAGTTTTGACCAGTGAGGAATGGGTAGACTATAAGGCATTTGTTTAAGTATCATTGCTTCCGCATCACTTTGATTCGTGCCTTGCTTTTGGTTAGATCCTGTTGATACCACTTTTGGAAAGTGAAAGCTTATGCTTTCCACCACCTAAGATTTGAACCTGATTAAATCTTGAAGGCATTGAGAATTTCATAATAATTGCCTGACACTATTTGATCCTTATCTTCAGATTTTGACTCTGATCTCTGACCCTTTCGTTAATCATTTTGACGCCTCTTCGGGCATTCTGAGAATCTCCATGGCAATGACGTATTTGATACATCTTGTTATTTTTCTTTTGCTTTGATAAACGTCTATGAATCTTCCGACACTATTTGATTTCGTTTCACCCATCTCTGTCCCTACGAGAAGTCTTGTGGTGTTTAACCACGAGTATAAGAATGTTTCCTCTCACTTTTGAACGATAAGTTTTGCTATGCTGATCTGTCTTTCCTCGGATAGTTATCTTTGATTTTATTCTGATAAAGGAACTGGTTTATTGATCACTCAAATATTGACAACTACCCTTCTATGCCTCACCTTTAGCGTTTGAAACAATTTTGAACTCCCTGCTGTGATTACCGATTGTTAAACCCTTTGCTATCACTATTACTCTGGAGACTCGTGTGTTACTTTCGCGGTTATGAAGTTTTCCTAGGACCCATTTCATCCACCAATGAATGAACCTTATCTTGGAAGTTATTTGACACCCTGAGTTTTCTGAATATGATTCCTGGTTGAATCCACCAAGTTTTCCACCGGAGTGTGAAGTAGGATTTGACATGAACCGAGAGATTGTCTAGTCACCAAGTGAGGATGTCTTTCAGATGTGTCCGAGATCATACCAGTTGATTTGAGCAACCGGGAAGAGCAGCCACCGGAGACCAGGAAGTGAATTTGCTCAAGTGTATCTTTTGGGCGTGTTTCAGTTTTGTTCGCGATAAAGAAGGATGGTGACAGGGGATATGTAGTGATTACTGGAAGCTGGACCGTATTGCTGTTAGGAACCATTATTTCTCTACCCTGAAACGTCTATGTATCTGTTCAATTTCAGAGCGCGAAGTTTCTTTCAGATGGAAGTATAAATTGAAGTTATTCTTGAAATCGCCTTCCGTATTTGTAACGACTGCTATGACGGTTAGTGACGCTAATAGTATTAGCTAAAGCTCTGACTGTTTCGTGAATTTGATAAAGGATGTTTTCTCGTGAGTACTTGGGCAAATGGTCATTGTATGACTTAATAGTACGTTCGGAGACGAGGAAGAGCGTGAAAATCATCTTTGCACTTTGTTAGGAAATTCTTCGATTGACAACAACGGCGGCTACCCTGAAGAGTGAAGACATTCCTTACAAGGTAGAAGTGTTGGCGATGCAGAAGATCTGGTCAAGATGGCGAACCTGGAGCTGATGAAGACATGCAGTCTCACTTCCCTATTCATCTTGGTTGTACTAAGATGAATTGAGAGCGGAAGCAGACTGGATGATGAAGAGATTTAAAGATCGTGCCAGAAATCCACACTACTCCATCACATTCCAAGAAGAACTGCAGGAGGCTCGACGAACCAGACACAAGTTCCCAATTTTGGTTTCACTTTCCGATTGATGGACAAACGAAGACAGATTAACCGGACTTGAGGAGATAGGATGAACGGATTTTTGAAACAGACCCTTTATGTTTGGAAGAATTGATCCTATGAAGGCCGAAGTTCTTGGCAACTAACTTCCAGTTCCGTTGACCCTCTTAAGTTTCGTTATATAGTAAGAAGATCCTCTCATGATTTAAGTTCCCTAGAAGCACTTCAGTTTCGTGTTTATTTTTTGTATGTTCGGTGATGGCTTTGTTTTGAGAGATCTTGGCGAATTGTGGAAGATATGATGCTTGTAACGGCGTGCCTCACTTTTGCTAGGCAATCTGGGATTTTGATACTCTTGCGAATAGTTTTGTTTTTCCCTCTTGACTATGGCATTCGATTTTGTTGACCTCGAGACTGTAGAAGTACTAGGTGGATTAAGATACGTGGTTTTGATTACGACTTGAGATAAAGTATGACCATCATGAGGGCATATTTATATGATGCCGGTATTATGACGTCTGGCCAACGTGATAATACTTACATCATATAACGTGCACTTGTTGTGGGCATAGGATATCTTGGGGAGTACCTAAGAAGTTAGAATTTGAAATTCCGTTGGATTATCCGTGATTAGTGAGACTTTAGGTTCATTCTACCTATGCATGTACTCTGTTTTCGTTCATTAGATATCTGGATGAGTTTGAACTCTCGTTTTGCATTCTGTTGACCTCAGTTATAAATCTGGAAAACTTTTTGAAGAGCTCTCTACTGTTGACACAGTCAATTTGATTAGAAATCTTGTTCGTATTCCATTGAGCTTCCTGAAGATTCACCTATTGTCCATTTTATGATCCATGGACTTTTTGTTCAGAATCAACTTATTTTGCCTCCTCCTGAGAAATTTGAACCCACCTCGTTTTGATCTGAGTCATGAGAAACTTTTGGTCTGAAGAACCTCCCCGGGCATGAGAATGTTTGTGATGATCTTTCGCGATTTACGATGACTTCGTTTAACTTTGTGACTTCAAATTTCGAGGACGAAATTTTTTTTAGAGGGGAAGAATTGTAAAACCCTAAAATTTCCACAATCTGAAATGACCAAAATACCCTCTAATTTTGAAATTTTAAGAACTTATAAAATACGCTATAAATTAAAACTTGAGTTATATATCATGTTATGACTCGAAACCATACGATATGAACGTGTAACCTAAAGTAAAATACGAAATGTTACGAGAACTCTATAACATAAGTATGACACGTTTAAAAGTATAATTACATGTAATTAAAAACTATGCCTCATAATTAATATGCACATTATAATTAAAAGTTAAAGTATATGACTAAGGAAATAATCTCACACGTTATGTACCTATTTTGTTAACTTGTGCACACTCACACCTTTAATATTGAAATATGGAAAGTGTATATTTGGTCTTATCTCACTCCAATCATCCCATGATTTCTGTAAATTGACCCACAATTTATGCCTAACTAATAGCTAATCATCTCCCCATATTACACGACTAAATTGATTAATTGCACCATATCAGCATTAACTATTTTCCTACTTTAAATATTGTTCCACGCATTTGTTTTCTTAGTGAAAAATCTGAATATATCCTTGCCTTCCTCTCAAAGGCTAATATCTCATCATTTATGAACCACGATCTTACCACACAAATTCTTCAAACAAAGTTCTAAAAACCTCCATCACCAAACCGGGTGGGTGGTCGCATGAAGGTTGGGTTACGACTCGCGTTTCGGTGCGTGTGTAGACTAAGAGTTTGGTACGTGATTAGTACGTGCACAAACGGTTCGTGTACGTGTGGCTATTGTACGTCGGGTTCGGGTTCAGTTGTGTTTCGTTGAATCCGGTGTGGTGTTCGCTTTGATTTCGAGTTTGACGTATGGTTCTTTTCGATATGTACTCGTTCATCTCAGAGGTATCACATAATCCCTTTGTTTTCTTGTTCTATTTGACAAATACACACATACTAATTGGAATAAAACATTTAAACCAAATTGCAAACGCGCTAACCTGATCTGTTTACATAATCACGCCAAGTTATACGCTTCATATTTTGTTTTGTGTCGTGTAATGGTGTGTGTGACAATCGAACCTGAACTGATTAAATGATATTGCTTATTTTGGTCTCGTTAATTCTGTGATCGCCTGTTTATTTGTCGAGTGAGTATTTGTGTACAGGTTAATGGTGAATTGATAAGTCACGAGTCTAAAACATGTTTATGATCTCGAGAATACGCTTGAGTATTAAATCTGTAATAGAGATGAAATCATGTGAATAAAACATTGATCCTTATAATTGATGAACACAATAAAGATGGGAGATGCATGTTATATGCGTAGTGTTAAGACTTAATTTATGGGTGCTTCGTAATATTTTTGGTTCGTACATTTGTGTGATTATGTGACGTGTGTGTGGGTACCATGTGGGAAATAGCAGAGTTGTGTTTGCATGCGTGTGTGTGTGTGGTACGTAAGGGTTAAAATTAAGGCACATGGCCTGGTCTTATGAGTATCGTATGGTGGTAAATGTGTGCCGAACTAAGGGCTGGCTTAGGCTGTGTTTTGAAGTATCGAATGGATTGTTTGGCTCGTTAATCTCATGGGGTTTTGGGTGTGATTCGTGTGTCGTATGTGTGACTCTAAAATCTGTTTTAAACCATTGTAATTCATGGTCTTGTGGCTGTTGTTATTCGCTCTAGCATCGACCGTAACGACAACTTTACGCACATTAATAATCTACTGAATCGAATCGACCTAATATGCTATATAATTTAAGGTGATACATTAATATGGAAAAACCATGACACGTTAAAGTTAACAGCATGCATGACAACAAAAATTTGTTGTTTAGTTAAATGAAAATATTTTCACGTATAGGATTGTTGTCATGTAATCAATTTGTAACCTGCTTGTAGTTGTGGTTCAAGGTTATGGTTTTGATTATTGTGTCTTTCATTCCATTTGTCCTTAAGAACTTAATTGTCATACATAATAAATTGGGAAAACATACTAATTATGAGAATTTAGAAAATATGGCATGTCACTAAATATTAAAAGTTACTAAGAATGGAAAGCCGACCAAAACGAGTATCTGATTTAAAATAAGTAATTAATAATAAGACGATCATGAATTCGTGTAGATTCGCTGAAGATGGAGTTTGCTTCCGATCTTTATGTTCTTTTGTGTTTGCACTTGCGGTCTAAGGTACAGATATTCTACCCTTTTTCAGTAAGGGTGTTTTCCCTCTCATGACTCATTGATCTTGATTCGTTTTAAGATTCCCTAAGTCATTGCTATGTTCCCCTACACTTTGGTTCGTTTGGTTGATTCGTTTTGACTTTGATGTTCGATATGACCCTCTTGCTTTGAGCCTCTATAATGATCCATTTGATATTCGTTCGTTACCTTGTGAAATTAGTATTCGAGACACTTGATACTTCGAAGGTTCATTTGATTTTGGGTAACTAGATGTGAAAACCTTTTAATTATAACATGGGAATGTTTTGAGGAAAACTATTTTTAAAATGATCCTTATGGAATATGCAATGCCACTTTTATTTGGAATCTTACTAAACTTTTATGAAAATTACTTTTAAAGATTACTTTTGTGAAAACAGTTAATAAAGATCATTTTTATGAAAACCAATTGATAAAGATTTCTGTAAATGAACCATTTGATTATGAACCTTTGATCAGTTCGTTTGAATTCGTTTGACTCTGATATTGGATATGGACCCTTGCCATGAACCTTTGATATTTGGACTTGACTATGATTCGATGACTTGGACTTTTGAACCTTTGTAACGATTTGGACCTTTATAATGACTTGGACCTTTGACCCTTCAGTTTGATACCCGAGCCAAAATTTGTTTCCTAGCCATGAAGGTAACATGGCCATGTCATTGATGCACCAATGGCATGACTCTAGTGTGTATTTGAGTGATGTTACACACCGTCCCCATTTGCTACTACATGCGCGCTTTATTATTTATATTGGCCAGGATTATTTGTTTGGGGGGCGTATGGATGCATCCTAGATTTGTTTTGTTTCGAGGGATATATCATGATTTGATTTGATTTGATTTGGTGATTGATGATGTGTGCTATACACGTCCTTCACATATTTGAGAGGTCGCTCCTCTATGGTTACTGATGGTTACTATATTTGATTTGTTTGGGCTCGTGGTGGATTACTGACCCTTTCCCTTTCTTACTTTGTACTCTTTGACTATACCTTTGTAAACCCAATGCACCAAACTATACATGTTCGTTTCCTTTTGCTTTCGTTTTCGTTTATATATATCTGTTCACTGGGCTTTTTAAGCTCAGCCGCATTTCTTTTCCTGCGGCAGGTTTTAGTAGGAAGCTGGGAATGAGTGGAGAGCACCTTGGACTTAGAAGACTTGATAGTTATTCTGGATTAGAGTTGATTAGAAGCTATTATATTTTAGAATTAGTATCCGTATTTGTAACCTTGTAATTTCAGCATTTCATTTGTAACCTTTGAGATTCTTGTATTACTGTAATTGTATGTTTTGTTTTGATCTGATATGAAACCATTTTTGTGATACCTTTACCCTTGTCGGGTTGGGGTGTTACATGTTCTTTGGCAGCAGCATCCATAAACTTGAACTTCTTCTTTGGTTCTTCAACCAAGATGCCCTTGCCCTTATCTTTTGATGAAATGGTTGATGATTTAGGTTTAGGTGTTGGTGTAGGCTCTCTTATCATAACTCCTTTGGCTTTTGGTTTTGTTGCAGCAGTAGGTTTAGTTTCAGGTATTTGTGGTGATTCTTGTTGTTGTTGTTTTGTTTTAAGGTTCTCCATGATCTGAGCTATTGGTATTGTGTCTTCTTTTGACTCAGCAGCATGTTCTTTCTCCGTAGCAGTAGAATCAACTACCTCAGCAGCAGTATGCTCTGTATCAGCAGCAGAATCACCTTTAACAACCTTTTCAAGAACAACTTCATTCCCAGACCTATCTTTGACCACAAAATCATCTTCACCAGAACCAACATCCATATCCACATTACCCTCATTCTCATTCACTTCCATCTCAACCTCCCCTTGACCCTTGTGTTCCTCCCCTGAGGCCTTGTCTTCATTCCTCCCCTGTTTGGGAGCATCCTCCCCCAAACTTGGTTTGGAAATCTTTGGCTGTGAAGTCCTTGATCTCAGTAACCCCTCAAGATGCCTAACCCTTTGCTGTAGCCTTCTGATTTTAGCACCTTGAGTAGAATTCACCATCTTCAACCGCTTCTTGAGACCAAGTACTTCTTTTGACAATTTTGTACATTTATCCGTCAATTCATTCAATTGTTTCAGAATATCCTCACAACTTCGGTCTGTGTTACCTGACCCGAGAGGTTGATCATTGGATTTGGCATTGTGTACATTTTTTTTACCCGTCAATTCCTCTGTTTCTAGTTCAATTCTAGCCTCAGTACTTCGACCTGTGTTACCTGGTCCGAGAGGTACATCATGGGCATTGTCATTTTGTACATTGTCATCCATCAATTCATTTGTGTCATCCCTGTCCTCATCACTTCGGGATGTGTTACCTTCCCTGAGAGGTGAATCTTTGGACTGAAACTCAGTCTCAATCCTAGATTGAGCAGCTGAGCCCCCCTTTTTAGCCATTTGGCTGGGGTTACCATCATGTGCATCAGGTTCATGAGAACCCTCAGCAGTAGATGTTGCCAAGGTTGGGGTCTTAGCTATGTTGACACTGGCCTGTTCAACTTCTAAGTTGGAAACAGTAGTGTCAGCCCCTTCCTTCATGCCATCTCCATCACCTATGGCAGCCTCATCTGGTTCCATACTAGCACTAGTCTGAGGTAACTCAGTGCTCTTTTCTTGTGAAGACCTAGGTGATTGGGTATTTTGGGGTTCATTTTGAGATGATTCACTTGAAGATTCAGAAGTGGGTGTGTGATGGGAAGCTGTTGGGTTTTTAGCTTCTTCACCCTCAGCAACAGCAGCAGCAATGTTTAAAATATGTTGGGACAAAGGAGTTATTCTCCCAGAAAAACCAGTCCCATTTTTCTTTAAATAAGAAAACATTTTGCTTGTTAATGCAGGAGTTGGTTCAATTCCTGTATGTTCCAAAGGTTCTTGTAATTGACTATTTATCATAAGTTGTAAAAACCTTGGGTAAATATAATGTTTACCAGAAATATTCTTTTTCAACCCTTCAAAAATCATGGCCGAAAAATTAAATGGTTGGCCTGTAGCTAGACAAATCAAAGCTGAAGCTTAAGTTGTACTAAACTCATTCCACCCAGTTGTTTTAGGGCTAAGACAATGTAGAAGAGTATGAATAAGAAATTTCGAGTGTGGGCAGAGGAGACGTTTGAAAATTTTTAAATTAGTATTAGGCCTCTCATACCCAATGTTTTCAAGTTCTTCAAAAATAGTAGAAGTAGGAAGGCAAGTTGTTGCTTCATCATCTGCAAGACGAAGGATTCTCCTTACAGATGTTTCAGTAACAACTATTCTTTCTTCATCCACTGTGGCAATTAACATTTGTTCCCCATTTTGAGTTTCAGCCGTAACAGTCGACCAAAACTGTCGCATGTGGGACTTATATATAGTTGGATTAACTGTTAATGCATACCTAATTGAAGTAGCATTAAGAAAGTCGATGACTTCAGTAAATCCATCTGCCTCAGGGACCTTTTGAAGAAAAGCGACTGAATTGTGGTAGGCGGAGTATTCGCGTCTTGTCATCTTGAATTAGGGTTTTAATTTTAGGGGTTTTTGATCGGATGATAGAAAGATGTGTTAGGGTTTGAATTGAGTTTAATTTTGGGCGCACAAAGTTATTGGTGAGATCTAATTGGGTTTTTATGCCGTTTAGATCCAATTAGGGCTTTATTCGCGCCAATTTGCAAAATAGTCCCTTCACTTTCAAACCAAGCAGCAGAATCCAATAGTTTCAACTTTGAGCAGCATAACCTCAGCAGCAGAATGATATGCCTAGCAGCAGAAACTTTTGAACCAGCAGCAGAATGTTCTCTGAACATTCCAATCATCTTTTTCTCATCAATCAAGCATTCCCTTGTGACTTATCCTGCAAAAGATTAGTCCAAAACTACAAAAACACAAACAAGAGTATTCCACAATAATCACAAGTCATAGCCATACATAGCAGCAGAGTAACCAACTTAGCAGCAGACAACATACAGACATAGCAAGCACTAGAAACAACTTATTTGATCAATAACAGCACAAATCCTTACACACTATTACAAAAACATACAGAGATAAGATTGTTGATTTTCAAAGATTGATCATTCCTATACTAGCAATTAAAAATTGAAATCTACCCACATCAAAACCTTTAGTGAGTAAATCTGCAACATTATTGTCAGTATGTATTTTAACTATTTGAATTAGCTTTTTCTCATAACAATCTCTTATAAAATGGTGTCTTATCTCTATATGCTTTGTTTTAGAGTGAAAAATAGGATTTTTGATGATACACATGGTACTATTATTATCAATATAAATTTTGGTGTTCATAAAGTTGTACCCATAATCCAGCAATTGGTTTTGGATCCAGAGCACTTGTCCACAGCAACTAGAAGCAGCCACATACTCAGCTTCAGTTGTGGAATTGGCCACCACAGTCTGTTTCTTACATTGCCAAGACATCAACCTATGTCCAAGGTATTGACATCCTCCAGTGGTTGATTTTCTATCCATACTTGCTCCAGCATAGTCACTATCTGAGTATGCTACCAAATCAAAAGATGAATCCTTAGGATACCAAAGGCCCAACCTAGGTTGACTCCTCAAGTACCTAAAAATCCACTTAACAGCATTCAAGTGTGAGACTTTTGGGGACACTTGAAATCTGGCACAAGCACACACAACAAACATGATGTCTGGCCTTGAAGCAGTTAGATACATCAATGAACCAATCATTGATCTATACAGATGAGCAGCAGAATAAAATACTTAGCTCTGATACCACTTGTTGATCCCAGTTGAGCTTAATCGATCTTGTTAATTATCCTAGATGTGGATCTAAGATAATAGGTATAGAGACTGTTCTTGAACAATCTATTAATTACTACGCGGAATTTAGTAATTAATCTTAAGAAGAATTAACAATAACACACAGTAATTCTCTCAACCTTCACCTCAATATATTAATATACGGTTACTCAAAAGTAACAGGGTTACAACGAACCTTGAAGTGAATACAATACTTAAGCTAAAACAATTGTATTCTAACCATAACCCTAGATCCTCCTTTTATAGACTTAAGGAGTCCTAGTGGGTTACAAAACTTTCCAAACAAGAATAATATCTATTCGTATCTTTACCATAAACAAACTATACATATCTAATAAGCAGCAGTATCATTACTCTAGCAGCAGAATCCTCTTAGGCTAGCAGTAGAATGAGACTTAACTTATTTCACCATTCATCAGTTATCACCAGCAACAGAATAAATATACTAGTAGCAGAATGATTAAGCTTAGTAGCAGAATCATACTTAGTATATTCCTATAAGAACCATGAGCAGCAAAATAAAATACTTAGCAGCAGCATCTTCAAAGTAGCAGCAGCTTCTTTTAAACCCAACAATTAATAAAGGTTTTGTACACACGTACTATAACCGATTAATGTTTGATGCTAGTAAAAGAACAAAATATTAAACCAAAACACTTTGTTTAAGAAAACAAGAATCGATCCCCCCTTCTAGGGTTAAGATCGATCGGATTTAGCAAAGAAGAAGGAAAAGAAAGGTTTAGGGTTATAGCAAGAGTGCACAATCAATGAAACCCTAACCCCTAAGCCTTGTATTTATAGAGTGAAAAACTTAGAGAACAAGTGGGTATAGAATTGGGTTTGGAAACCCTCTAACCGATCGGCCCAACACTTCCCTAGGGAATTACGGAACCTTCTTGTCCTGTAATTTCACGTAAAGTCCTTTCTTTATTCACTAACGGTCGTTAGACAATTCCCGTTAATTACTTAACGTCTGTTAGTCGTTATTTGTGTTCAAATAATTAAATACATAACGGTTATATATATTAATTATTTTACATTAATCATTCATACGTAAAGTGTGCAATCCCTCGGTCCCGAGTTCGATTCTAGCTATAAACGATTTAATATTTGTCTACAAACTCTAACAGCTCCCACTTGGACATCTATTAAAAGTGTAATGACATAGGTTAGCGTCTAGCAACACACCAATGCCCCTAGTACAACTCGGGTGGTGGTCTCCTGGAAAAACCATTCGATGATTCATCATCATACTTATCCTTTTGTTTCTAATACTACATTAATAAAGATATGGATCTTAGTCATTCTTTATTAACCATTCTGTTTCTCATTGTTTCTGATTGAGCAAGATTACCAAATCTTCTGAACATATTCAGGGGAGATCTTGGGCGTGTGCACGCAAAATCTTGTCAACCCTACGAGGGGCCCAGCAGTATTAAACTTCAAACAAATTTGAAGGAACAAATTCTCTCTTGACTACGAGCCTAACCCATGCACTTTGCAACACTCCTGAAAACAATCCTTATAGCTACCAGTTACGTATAGCGGTAAATTGCTTCACAGAAATGCACTACATCCATGACAGTTATCTGGTATCTCAAGTCTGAGGATAACTATATATACATGATTTACTTAATGACAAGATCTATAAAGTAAACTCATGAAGTTGGGATAAGTCCTATATTCAATTCATTGAATATCATGTGAAATTGGCATGTCAACGCATCAATATACTTTCAAGTATATTCTACCAATACACAGATTTGTCTTAATTTAATGATATTCACATATCATTAATCGACAATGGACAATTTAGAATAACATAAGTTATTCACGGATTTAAACATGCAAATATAGGATACAATCTATTATTAATGAAAACAAACGTACCAAGTACTTTAATTCATTGTAAATAATAATTGCTTAACATCCCTTATCCAAATACTAAAATAGATCAATGCATGATAATTCTAGTTAATGAATTATGCCTCAAGTCATGTCAATCATACTTGTTGACAAGACATAAATCAACTAATTTTGATCTATCGGAATTTTGAGAATACTTATTTCAAGAATTCAATTAGTGAAGTTCTTGTATGTGTACATTCAACTATCTTGATATTGCCACATAATATTTCATAAAATGCGTGACATCCTCAACCACGAATTTATGACAATTAAACTTTCAAACCTTTTATAGTTTAAAGTATTCTAATTCTTTAATGTATAATGCAACTATGCTTATAGTTAAGCATAACTAGTACACATGGCCATTAACAAGGATAAAATCCTACCATGACTAGTATTGAGTGTCATCTCAATTTTATTAGCATCATTGTAGGTCCTATTTATTAACGTAACACAAACTAATCTCAACTAGATAAACCACGACTACAACTACTTATTAAGCTATGAAATGTAAACAACAATAAGTAAATGATATACGAGAGATTAGAGAAGAATAGAGAAGAGATTAAGAGAAGAAGAGTCGGATGATTATCATTCACATATAACTTTGACAGAGCTTCCGCATAAGAATGAAAACCAACACATAAAATGACCACCCTTGCCTTCTATTTATAGGCAACATTTAGGGCGACATTTCCATGTGCACTTCTAGAAGGTATTTTACAAGGTTGGCCGGCCCATGGACTCCTAATGGACCGGACCATTAAACACTAACTTAGAATCCATATTGAGCAACATTTATCGCAAATGAACAAGACTTGAAATACAAATAAAACGTGTTCCTAACAATCTCCCCCTAAGTCTTGGTCATCAATGTTGCTCGACGTCTTCTGTCTTCTCATTGATATCTTTTTTGTCCGACTTATTATGGTTTCTGACTCGATCACTCTCTGAATCATAGTCTTTGACTTCTTTGCACTTGCTCGACTTTGTAATCTTTGTTTTATCCTTGAGGTTGAATGCTTGCTGTACTTTTCTCGAGACTATGCTTAACTTTGAGTCTTTGCAGAGAACATATTTCAGATATGAGCATGATGGAGTCTTGATGGTTGAACTCCAGACCTCAGCAGCAGCACACGAACCAACCGGCACTTACAGGCTCAGACTTCGAGATTGTCACAGCATAGTGTGAAGACTTTCTCTAATCCTCGCCCAGGCCGTTCTGAATCGGATACCCCTCGAAATGGGACTTCATCACGTGACACACCGAAGTGCACCCACGATTCAGTGAGTCGCTGGAGATCACCCCATGACTGTAGACCGTTGGAATTACCGAAGTGACCTGCTGTCAGGGCTGTTTGATGTTGACCCTGGCAGGATTTCCATTCAATCATTGATAATCACAATTGTGACTTTTCTCATGAATGTTCTAGGCAGATTGCTAAGATCTGCGAAGGACTCTTTCTTAATTTTACAACTGCTGCCCATGATGTAGAACAGCAGAGTAATACTAAGTGTTCCTAAGAGATCTTTGATGAATCTCATGGCTCTAGACTTAATTTGTGCACATTTGTTTGGTCGTCGGAGGCGTGGAGCAGAGTGCCTCCTTTTCAATATCAACACCCTCGTAGTGAGAGGTCGATAGATTATGAAGGGATCTCCATGTGAAATGAAACAAGTGCCTTTTGAGAGACACCTGAGTGGCTAGAAGGTTTAGTGCAGTGCGTCACTGGGTCCATGACGTCTTTTGTCTTCAATACCGGTGATGCTCAGTCAACCAGTAGATTATGAATTGAACCCGGTGTCTGCCCTAAGGTTGAACAAATGGAGGGCTATTTCTTTTCACCCTTTTCTTTGCTTTTCTTTTTAATTCTTCAACCCCTTCTTTCTCCTTTCATTTCATTTCTCCTTTTTCATATCATACCTAGGACTTTCTAGTTCTAAACTATGGGATTTATCCTTGGGTAGATCCCTCCGGCTCTGGCGGATCATAGGACGGTTTTCCTAAACCTTAGTCACCTTATTACTCCATGACTATCCTATGTTGATGCCATTTACCAAAACCTTTGAAAATCTCTGATTTGATAATTTTATAGTATATATTTTTCCAAAGGAAAAGGCAACGTATGCGTTTTCCCCGGGTCGTGTCCCAACGAAGGTCGAATATTGAGTCTTTGTTCCGGTGTCGAATACGTGTAGTGAATGTGTGAAAAAGAGTGATTGATTTGTGATTTTATACTACGAACAATAAAATAATAAAAGTAAACACTTAATTAAGCTAATGAAACAATCAAACTAAGCATACAAACTTAAAAACGAAAATTTGAATTTAAAAACGTTGCGCGACGAATTATAAAACGTAAATAAAAATGATTTTGTGAAATTTAAAACCTAAAAATATAAAAATAATTTTCCTATATTAAATCTGATAAAAGAAAATTTTTGGAAAAAGAAAAATATTTTTTTGACTTTTTAATAATTTTTTATGAATTAAAAACTAATTAAAACTATTTAAATGATTTAAAAATAGTAAAACAAGTTGGAAAAATCTGGAAATTTTTTAGGAATTTTAATTTTAAATAAGAAATTTAAGAAAAATGATTTCAGAAACTGATTATGTATAAATAAGCTAAAACAGATAATAAGCTATTGCAAAATAAGCTAAAAATAAGCTAGAATAAGCCAAAAATTACAAAAAGCTCAGGTAAAGTGAAATCAACTATATTAAGCTTAAAGATACTCAGAACATACAAATAAGCTAAAAGAAAAACCCTAAAAACTGCTGAACAGCTTTTTCTTATCACAGTACCAAACAGCCCCTTATCCTTAGTTGCAGCTGGCAAATAAGCTGTTTAATAAGCTGTACATGCCAATCCCAGATAATCAGCTTAATGCTTATATGAATCTCTTCCTAAAAACTCAAAATGCCCAAAATTGGAGCTGATTAGCTTATTTAAAAAGCTATCAGATCAGGTGGGGTTGGGACTGATGTCAATGCAGCAGACAGGCAGGGTAAATTGCAGATTTGCAGACCTGAAATTAAGCACCTAATAAGCAGTTAACCTGGATCCCAGATGTTGCTTTTCAAATATGCTATACTAACTGCTTATAAGCCAGATTTCAGGTCCTGATCTCAATCAAATTAGCCAAAAAATAAGCTTAGAACAGCAGCTAACAAAGTGCAGCCCTACTCTTTGGTGCAGCAGACAATTTTTTTGCCGAAAACTAGTGCAAGTCTAAACCTCTATAAACCAACTTTTGAACACAAGTTTTACCACCTAACTTCTACTCAGAAATGCCAGAGAATAAGCTCAGCTTAATTGAGCTTATTCACCACAGTTAGCAACCCAACTTTGTTATCCAAAATCCAAAATCCTCAAAAATCAGTCCTATAACTCAATCCTGCTAACTACTACTGTTTCATCCCTCAATAAGCTCAAACCAGATTTCAACTAATGCAAATGAACAGTATTCTAATCTAAACAGCTTATATCCAAACACCCTCTCAAAATCAGTTTAAGCAATTTTAACCTATACCTTATTGATTTAAACCAAATTCTATCCTATGCTATATTTATTTAGCTTATATATGATCTAAAAAACAGCAAATGAAAAGCCAGAAAGTAATTACAACAGCTTATCACCAAATAGCACAAAATAAGCTAGAATAAGAATTTGAAACTTACAAGGTAAATTCCCCTCAGCATGAACAGAGGGGATTCACTAAGCTTGCCTGTCTTTTGACAGGCCAATTGGACTCCTTATTGGCTGCCTTTACTCCTCAAATAAGCTAGCTTATTAAAATAAGCTGTGTTTGACTTTGTTTGACTTTTAGATTTTTATGTAGCAAAGGTGGATTTGAACTCAGACAAAGCTCACAGTAAGCTACAAAGCTTATGTAAGTTTACAAAATCAGGATATAGCTTACTTGAAGCTAGATTTTAAAATTATTTTTGTATTATTTTTTTTTTTAAATATTTATTTAGAATATCTTTGGATTTTAACAGAATTTTAACACAAGTTGAGATTAACACAGAAATGAGCTAGAAATGATTGAAAATAACTAATGACAACTTTAATAAACTAAATGCAGATGAACAAATGAATTAAGACAGAATTGAATTTAAACTAAAATGAAATTTTCATTAATATAAACTCAAAGATTACAATAGAATTTAAAATTGCACAACATAAAATAAATTGGCAGAGTAACAATACATTAAAAACTAACTCATTACATGAGAATCGAGGTGCTATTTATAGCCGAGAGGAGAAGGATCTAGGAGCTTTAGCCATGTCATCAATCCGCGTGTATAAGAGCTCATCACCACCCTTAGATTATTTCTTGAGCACCAATCCTCAATTCCAGCCGTGTGATTAACTCTCTGAGGTGTCCCGTCCAATCAGGGCCTGCCACGTATCATTCTTGAGCCTCTGACATCTTCTAGAAGTACGTGCAAGGACAGAATTACCCTTAATTGTGGTAAAACTTCGTACGGTATTTCTAGGGTTCATCATTTTCTGGAAAGGATAAAAAGGGGGCGGGTAATTTTTGGGTGTGTTAATTTTTTTATTTGTTTGACTAGTATTAATAAGGATTGACCGGGTGTGGGTTTGGAGTTGGGTCGGGTAATGTGGACTGGGTTAGTTTAAGTGGTGTGTGGGCTGGTTACTTGTTTTGGGCTTGGGGTTTTTGTGGATGGGGTTTACTTAATTGGGTTGGGTTAGTAGTTTAGGATAAGGGAATCCGGGTATAGAATGTTTTTTAGGATTTAAGGATTTAATCATAGGGGCTTAGTGTGTAATTTCTGATTTTTTAGGGACTGATCTTGCCATTTTTTCCAAGTTGAATCCAAGGGCTAATGTTGACAACTTCTGATAGATGGAGGACTTGGGTTGACTTGTTGACCATAATTTCTTCCCGGCATCGGCTAAAAATAAAACTTCCATATCTCGTGCTCGTTTTTCCGGTACTTTCTTGATTTTTGTCCTTTTCTTCGATATCCGTGCCTGCATATGTAAAAACACAAAAACACAATATATTTGGCATTTTGGTCAGGTTTTTGGTCTTTTTGGATCCGGTTTTGGTCGAGAAATGGTATGTGTTTAAGCACATACCAAAATTCCCCCATACTAAGCTATTGCAATGTCCTCATGCAATGTTATAAAAACACGTTTTCAACACCGAAAATTTCCAATCTCTTCTTACTAACTTTGAAAAGTAGCAAAATTTTCAAAAGAGATTAAGAAATCTTAGGTTCTAAAAACTCCCCAATTTTTCCTTTTATTCTATTTTTGTATTTTCTTATTATTCTCATTATTCATGTGACGGCTTTTGTTGACAATCATTATCTTTCGATAACTTTTAGGATCTTCGAGCAGGAAACACGACTCATAAAGAAGTGACCATACGGATAAAATTCGTCGTCCCTGATTTTTCACGAGTCCCCAAACTAAGCTTAAAAACGAAATCATTGCTATTTACAAGTTAGATTGCCAACACTACCCATAAAAGCTAATTGTGGACTTCTTGTTCCCAAATTCCTATTTTCCTCTATTTATTTTATTTTTAGTGAGAAATGAATTTCTTCGAATTCTCGTTTTGATAATTTTTAAGCCGATAAAGATACCTAGTTTAGACGCTAAGTAGTTTTCAAATCTTCCCTCGAAAACCGTTGCATACAAAAATGAGGTCCACATCAAGGTCTCTGATTTAACACGATTTTGAGGATATCCCTTTTATTTGCGACCGAAACAACTCATCTACGAGTCCAGAGACGGAAGCCTTTATTAGGACACCCCCGGAGTCGAAGTTTGGCATTTTTAACATTATTAAGCACATTAACGTATTTAATCCTTGGCCCTTTATAACAATCACAACATCGGCTGCGAACCGGCAAGATGTGATAGTCTATTATGACCTTGGAATTTTTCCTCTGCCTTTATTAGAAGTCTACAACATCGGCTGCGAACCGGCAAGATGCAGAAAACTTTTTATGGCTTTGGATTATTATTATTACTCATTATTCATTATATATTTGCCAAACCCCAAGTCCTACGGCTTTTATAACAATCCCAACATCGGTTGTGAGCCGGCAAGATGGAATAGTCTATTACACCGTAACACTGGCAGTACCTTGATGTGTACCCAACTTTCATAAGCAAGAATCCTCTAAGGAAGAAATAAAAACTAATTATCGCCAAAACTAAAATAACTTTAATTATTCCTAGATTTCTATTTTTGAGTGAAACAAGCTGATGGGAACAAAAAGCCACAAATAACTTCGATGAGCTCTAAAGACATCCAACTACTCCACGTTTAGCAATCTAACTTATAAACAACTCTATCATTTCTCGTTCTTTGCAAATTTAAAATCTTAAATAATAAGATCCGCGAATGCTTAGCCAAATAATCAAGCCATGCATATATAAAGTCAAATACGGGAACTTGCAAACTCTTAAAAAGAATTCGCGTTTTCTAGCTCCTTGTGTAAAAGACTAGCACGAGCTTATAGATTATAAACGGTTAAGGAGACAAGCTAAGGCTCAACACGCCCGGTCAAGTCAGAATTTTATTCCTACTCTCTCCAGCGGAAAGTCAACAAAAATGTCAAAATTTATTATATTTTTGCACAAAATTTTTAAAATTTTCTCATTTTTTTGGACTTTTTGGAGGAAAAACGGGGTTGCATGAGAAAACGGCAAAAATGCAAGGCAAAAATCAAATCGAAAGATTACCCCCCCCCCCAGACTAAAACGAGACATTGTCCTCAATGTCTTAAAGGTAAGGGTTCTCCTACATAAATCTAAGGCCGTTTATTAATTATGCCAAAAGATAGATGCAAAACGATAAGATTTTAGGATATCGATGAGCAACGAATGATGAAACTCGAGTAGCGTGAAGGAAACTACGAGCACGAGAGTCTTCATCATCGGGCATTCCTGGACACATCACAGAAAAACACGAAACACAAGATATGGAAGAGGAGACTTCTTCATGTTTTATTAGAAAAGAGATAAGAAGAGAGACACGGGGTGCCTCCCGAGAAGCGCTTGTTTTTGGTACCCGAGTCACATGAGCTTGACTCGACCCCGAATTTATTTGTCCTTGGGGGAGCAAGTGGAAAAGATAATCTCAATCGGACTTTCGTTCAAGATGTTTGGATAAACACTGAAGCACATGAAAGTTCCACTCCGATGAGATACCCGCGGCATTTTTAGAAAGAATAACCAGAAGTGGTAATACCGGGGTCAAAGGTAATATCCTCACTCCCGAAGGAGTGAAGGATGGGAGAAGGCACAACATATGTGATGAAGAGCATAAAGATGTTGAGGATGATCATAATAAGCTCTTCATCATCAGCAGAAATTTTGTCAAAAGTCTCGGGTGGGAGGGTTGGGATGAAATCTTCATGAGACGGTATGCCTCCCCCCAGACTAGAATCTTCCTCCAGATCAAAATAGAATTGATCGTATTTCGGAGGAGATATGCAATGAGTGAGTTCACCGGAGAACTCCTCATGAAGAGAATCAATCATATGATGATTTGTGAGCTCAGGTTCCGTCACAGACTCATCACTTTCCTCCATCTGACTATCAAAGATTAGATTATCCGAAATCAAAGTAAACCCCGATTCGAACTCAAACAGAGGGTTGGTGATAGTTGTTTTGAAAGTTTCGGGAACAAGGTCATCAAATTTCTTTGGTAGATTGATTTCAACTTCCTTCGGAGGGAGAGAAAGAGATGGCTCTTGGTCTAATAATTTTTCAAAAAGAATATCTCCCTCCGGATTAAGACAAGAATCATCAATTTCAGGTGAAATTGATTCATCTTTGAAAAACACCTCGAGCTCTTCCCGCAAGATCACACTTCCCTCAATTGGAGGAGAAGGATGGGAAGAGTCGGAATTAAGAATCTCGATGTGATAAACTTGTTCTGGAGGTGGGACAAGTGGTGTGCTCTTAGAGCTAGCAATTTCCACCGCTTCCGTTGTAGTCTCCGATTCGTCTTCATCATCGTCGTCAAGAACACTCTTAGCATTTGCGGCACAACACTCAAACCATTTGCTCGATCCAGGATTGATTTTCATAGCCTTGAGCTCAGCACGTTTTTCTGACATGCTCTTGACCGTGAATCTTGAAAGGTTTGGATCAACTCTTTTAGGAGCAATTACGGGATCGGACTTTTGATCAACCGTAGCGACATTGCATTTGTTGGTTTGAGGTTTCGAGTTTGGATTGATATTGAACGTAACTTTTTCCTTATCGACCCGCAAAGTAATTTCTTCACCATATACATCGATCAAAGCACGCCCGGTCCTCAAGAATGATCTTCCTAGAATGAGAGGAACCCGGGGGTCGGCGTCAAAATCAACTACCACAAAATCTGCTGGAAAATGGAACTGCCCCACCTTTACAAAGACATCCTCGGCTACACCTTTAGGAAGGGTGATGGACCGATCCGCAAGCTCGAGGGTCATGCAAGTGGGGGTGAGATCGGGTAGAGACAATTTCTTCCAGATGGATAACGGCATTAGGTTGATACTCGCACCAAGATCGGCCAAGGCGTGACATTCAACCTTTCCCGGAAATTCACATGGAATGAGAAATTTTCCGGGATCTCCAAGCTTTTTCGGAAGCTTTTTGAGAATTGCCGCGGAGCAGTTTTCGTTCACTGGAGTTTTTGTCATTTCAAATAATTTTTCTTTATTGCACAACAAACTTTTGAGTGTGGAAGTGAATTTAGGCATCAAGAGCAAAGCATCCGCAAAGCTTATATCAAAATGTAATTCTTGGAATATTTGAAAGAATTTTTCCATTTGACTCGAAGCTTTATCACGGAGCTTTTGATCACTCAATCTCGAAGGATACGGAAGATTTGCTTTGACGGGAATTTCTTCAGGAGCTTTTTCTTTTGGTTCAACATTTTTTGGTTCAGATGGATGGACGACCGGAGTTGGACGTCTTTGGTTCCTCCGTTGTTAGTAGGAGGTTCCGTGTCCTTGGTCACCTCAGTCTCACGGACGACTACCTTGGGAGGTAGAGAAGAAGAGGTAGCTGGAGCCGTGGGTCCATCATATGAAACACCGCTCCTAGTCGTGATCGCCTTAGCATCGCCCCTCGGGTTGGCGATCGTGTTGCTTGGAAGAGTAGTAGTACCCGAACTCGAGGGTCGATCATTTAAACGTTTGTTCAATTCGGTTATCTGATTAATCATCATTCTATTCATTTCCTCTTGTTTCTTTTGTTGTTGTTGATTTTGAAGAATGAATTGCTTTAATAACTCATCCGAGGGCGATGGGTTTGGCACAAATCCTTGATTTTGATTGTTTGGAAGATTTGGCCCTCGGTTGTTTTGAACAAAACCTTGATTGTTGTTGTGAAAATTTCCCTGATTAAAATTTCCTGGGTTTTGAAAATTTCCTTGATTCGAGGCTTGGTTATAATTCCCTTGGTTTTGATAAACTTGATTGCCCCGATTTTGATTTTGATTATTTGAAACATTACGGTTTTGCACTTGCTGATTTTGATTTGGTGGGAAACCGGGTGGTCCGAGAAAATTGTTAGAACGGTAGCTGAGGAGATTACGGTCTCCTTGAGGTTGGTAACCGTTACCACCTTGATTGAAATTTCCAGATGCAGCATACACATTCTCTTGAGTGTAGCCACCGGAGGCTGGGCACTCGAAATATTGATGTGGACCACCACATGTCTCACAACTATGGTTAACAACATTGACTTGATTGTTGTTGTTTTGAGTTGAAATCTGATTTTGATGAATTCTCAAGATAGCCGTAGACAAATCATTCATTTGTTTAGAAAGAGCGGCTATCTCGGAAGTAGAAGAATCAGTGCTAGATCTTGTTGACTCATTCCTCTCGGCAGAGGAATCCCAGAAATTATGGTGGGTGGTCATATTTTCTATGAGATCATAGCACTCTTCGGGTCGACGTTTCATAAACGTACCACCGGCAGCAGCATTAATCGTATCTCGGTGTCGTAATGTCAAACCGTTATAGAAGGTATCTATAATAGTGACCAATAACATATTGTGGTTCGGACACCGATCAATCGATAACTTGTAGCGTTCCCATGCCTCAAACAATGATTCATCGGGAAGCTGACGGAAATTGCTAATCTCGTTCCTTAATTTCGTCACCATCGATGGTGGGAAATATTTTGCCAAGAACTTTGTAACCATTTCATCGAAACTATGAATGGAGTTCTTGGGAAGACGATCAAACCAAGCGGTGGCATGATGCGTCAATGAATAAGGAAAGAGATATAGACGGAGGGCGTCATCGGAGACCCCATGTTGTTTCATACTTTGGGTGACGGTTATGAATTTGTCAAGATGCTTGTTCGCATCATCACCCGGCAAGCCATGGAATTGGCACGAGTTTTGGACTTGTTGAATCATATGATGCTTAAGTCCAAAATCGGCGGCTTGAATATTGACGGGGGCAATCGGGCCACCACGTCCGTGCATTGTGGGTTGGCACAGCTCCTCCATCGTTCGGAGATCGGGAGCTGGCATGTGATTATCACCACCCATCGGCGGGTGTTGATTGTTTGGTTCGTCGGCCATTTCTTCAACGGTTGAGAAATGAACACGGTGATTTTGACGAATAATCCTCTCGGGATTTGATAGTGGTGAAAGAAGAGGGTGAGAAGTAGAAGATCGGGTGTGCATACACCAAAAACAAACACAAAATCAAAAAGAAAAACCAAATTTGAAAATAAAATATTTTTGGATTTTTATAAGAAAAATTATATTTATTTTCTTTTTGGTGATCGTTAATCAACCGTACTCGTTTCTTTCAAAACTACGCGCAGCGTGGCGGGAGAGAAGAATGGATCTCTCTTCGGTCTGCAATTTAATGTCAAGACCTCCTTAAACCCCGTGTATAGGTTGTAGTAAAGAAATAATCCAAGAAACGTTTAATTTTCCGATCTCTTTTGTTGTGATTCGGAATGGTTTACAACCGCCCTCCTTCAACGGAAGACCGAGGATGTTTATTAAGATGAAAACACTTTAGGAAAAGTGTTTTTTTTAATTATTATATTTTTGTATTTTTATTTTTAGAAAACGAAAACTTCCGAGGAAGGGTCTTCAAAACACGATTCTTATGGCGAAACTCCAACTCTTTTCAAGCCTTCCCCGGCAGCGGCGCCATTATTTTGATTTGATAATTTTATAGTATATATTTTTCCAAAGGAAAAGGCAACGTATGCGTTTTCCCCGAGTCGTGTCCCAACGAAGGTCGAATATTGAGTCTTTGTTCCGGTGTCGAATACGTGTAGTGAATGTGTGAAAAAGAGTGATTGATTTGTGATTTTATACTACGAACAATAAAATAATAAAAGTAAACACTTAATTAAGCTAATGAAACAATTAAACTAAGCATACAAACTTAAAAACGAAAATTTGAATTTAAAAACGTTACGCGACGAATTATAAAACGTAAATAAAAATGATTTTGTGAAATTAAAAACCTAAAAATATAAAAATAATTTTCCTATATTAAATCTGATAAAAGAAAATTTTTGGAAAAAGAAAAATATTTTTTTGACTTTTTAATAATTTTTTATGAATTAAAAACTAATTAAAACTATTTAAATGATTTAAAAATAGTAAAACAAGTTGGAAAAATCTGGAAATTTTTGAGGAATTTTAATTTTAAATAAGAAATTTAAGAAAAATGATTTCAGAAACTGATTATGTATAAATAAGCTAAAACAGATAATAAGCTATTGCAAAATAAGCTAGAAATAAGCTAGAATAAGCCAAAAATTACAAAAAGCTCAGGTAAAGTGAAATCAACTATATTAAGCTTAAAGATACTTAGAACATACAAATAAGCTAAAAGAAAAACCCTAAAAAGCTGCTGAACAGCTTTTTCTTATCACAGTACCAAACAGCCCCTTATCCTTAGTTGCAGCTAGCAAATAAGCTGTTTAATAAGCTGTACATGCCAATCCCAGATAATCAGCTTAATGCTTATATGAATCTCTTCCTAAAAACTCAAAATGCCCAAAATTGGAGCTGATTAGCTTATTTAAAAAGCTATCAGATCAGGTGGGGTTGGGACTGATGTCAATGCAGCAGACAGGCAGGGTAAATTGCAGATTTGCAGACCTGAAATTAAGCACCTAATAAGCAGTTAACCTGGATCCCAGATGTTGCTTTTCAAATATGCTATACTAACTGCTTATAAGCCAGATTTCTGGTCCTGATCTCAATCAAATTGGCCAAAAAATAAGCTTAGAACAGCAGCTAACAAAGTGCAGCCCTACTCTTTGGTGCAGCAGACAATTTTTTTGCCGAAAACTAGTGCAAGTCTAAACCTCTATAAACCAACTTTTGAACACAAGTTTTACCACCTAACTTCTACTCAGAAATGCCAGAGAATAAGCTCAGCTTAATTGAGCTTATTCACCACAGTTAGCAACCCAACTTTGTTATCCAAAATCCAAAATCCTCAAAAATCAGTCCTATAACTCAATCCTGCTAACTACTACTGTTTCATCCCTCAATAAGCTCAAACCAGATTTCAACTAATGCAAATGAACAGTATTCTAATCTAAACAGCTTATATCCAAACACCCTCTCAAAATCAGTTTAAGCAATTTTAACCTATACCTTATTGATTTAAACCAAATTCTATCCTATGCTATATTTATTTAGCTTATATATGATCTAAAAAACAGCAAATGAAAAGCCAGAAAGTAATTACAACAGCTTATCACCAAATAGCACAAAATAAGCTAGAATAAGAATTTGAAACTTACAAGGTAAATTCCCCTCAGCATGAACAGAGGGGATTCACTAAGCTTGCCTGTCTTTTGATAGGCCAATTGGACTCCTTATTGGCTGCCTTTACTCCTCAAATAAGCTAGCTTATTAAAATAAGCTGTGTTTGACTTTGTTTGACTTTTAGATTTTTATGTAGCAAAGGTGGATTTGAACTCAGACAAAGCTCACAGTAAGCTACAAAGCTTATGTAAGTTTACAAAATCAGGATATAGCTTACTTGAAGCTAGATTTTAAAATTATTTTTGTATTATTTTTTTTTTTAAATATTTATTTAGAATATCTTTGGATTTTAACAGAATTTTAACACAAGTTGAGATTAACACAGAAATGAGCTAGAAATGATTGAAAATAACTAATGACAACTTTAATAAACTAAATGCAGATGAACAAATGAATTAAGACAGAATTGAATTTAAACTAAAATGAAATTTTCATTAATATAAACTCAAAGATTACAATAGAATTTAAAATTGCACAACATAAAATAAATTGGCAGAGTAACAATACATTAAAAACTAACTCATTACATGAGAATCGAGGTGCTATTTATAGCCGAGAGGAGAAGGATCTAGGAGCTTTAGCCATGTCATCAATCCGCGTGTATAAGAGCTCATCACCACCCTTAGATTATTTCTTGAGCACCAATCCTCAATTCCAGCCGTGTGATTAACTCTCTGAGGTGTCCCGTCCAATCAGGGCCTGCCACGTATCATTCTTGAGCCTCTGACATCTTCTAGAAGTACGTGCAAGGACAGAATTACCCTTAATTGTGGTAAAACTTCGTACGGTATTTCTAGGGTTCATCATTTTCTGGAAAGGATAAAAAGGGGGCGGGTAATTTTTGGGTGTGTTAATTTTTTTATTTGTTTGACTAGTATTAATAAGGATTGACCGGGTGTGGGTTTGGAGTTGGGTCGGGTAATGTGGACTGGGTTAGTTTAAGTGGTGTGTGGGCTGGTTACTTGTTTTGGGCTTGGGGTTTTTGTGGATGGGGTTTACTTAATTGGGTTGGGTTAGTAGTTTAGGATAAGGGAATCCGGGTATAGAATGTTTTTTAGGATTTAAGGATTTAATCATAGGGGCTTAGTGTGTAATTTCTGATTTTTTAGGGACTGATCTTGCCATTTTTTCCAAGTTGAATCCAAGGGCTAATGTTGACAACTTCTGATAGATGGAGGACTTGGGTTGACTTGTTGACCATAATTTCTTCCCGGCATCGGCTAAAAATAAAACTTCCATATCTCGTGCTCGTTTTTCTGGTACTTTCTTGATTTTTGTCCTTTTCTTTGATATCCGTGCCTGCATATGTAAAAACACAAAAACACAATATATTTGGCATTTTGGTCAGGTTTTTGGTCTTTTTGGATCCGGTTTTGGTCGAGAAATGGTATGTGTTTAAGCACATACCATTCTCTCAAAGTGTCGATGATTGTAAAATCATTTTATTGACACCTTGAGAGTTTTGTGTTTTTCAGAAGGACTCCCCCTTAACATGTGCTCATAAGTAATTAATTTGAAATTTGCACATGTCGGGAAGAGTTGGCACTTTTGAATTGTTAGATTTTCAATGAATATGATCATCGCGAGACACGCTTACATCACTAGTAAACTAGCTTGAAATTATTACCTATCCAGATCACATTCAAGGAAAATCGCTCGAAATCGGTACATTCTACTCAGACACGTCCTTTGCGAGACACGTTTACATCACCAGATGAACTGGCTTGAAATTATTACCCGTCCGAGACATGTCCTTTCGACTACTGACTTTTCCTATCGTCAATTTGAGGGTCAATTCTGAGTCGAGCACTTATGAGATTCCAGCATTGAGACACCATATTTTAATCATATTTTACTTCTCCCCCTCAAAAATAGCATACTCATGATGTTTTTGAAAAACTTTATGATTAAAATATGCTGTTTTTGAGTTTTAGGGAAGAATTTCAAGAACGTTTGTGTTTCTGAACAAAGATTATATTTTCAAATACTCCCCCTTGACGAGGGAATACTTGTCCTTATGAGCAGAATGTTTGAAAAACTTAGAAAACATTCCGGTTTAATTCTACTCATAAGAAAGAAGCTTTCGCTCCTTTGATCAGGATTGAGGCACTGAAGCGTACCTCAGGGTCTGGGTTATATACTGTTATGTGTGCACAAGCCGTAATGTCACAGGCATATGATAAGAATAATGAATAAGAATTATGAAAATATTGAAATCAAATTCTTACATCAGCCCCCTTATGCAAATGTGGTGAATGTTGGATCCGTCCTTTGAAAGGTTCTGATTGAGAAGGGTGGACGACCTCCAACATAAGTTTCCAGTCTCCGCATCTGATCCCTGCGGAACAATCTTCTTTCAATCTTTAAGATAAACTCCTTCACTTGTCTCAGTTGATCACTGTTCCATCTCCTTGTTATCCCCAATTCTTGATCCCGAATCCGACTAACCAACCCGTCTCGAACATTCTTCAATGTGTCATCACAAAACTTGTGGATTTCGTGAAATGACATGAAGCGTAGTTGTGTCAGTTCACTTTTGTAGACAAATCCGAATGTTGGTCGGTACTTCATGTTGTATTGAGTTTCAGAAGATATGCCGTCAGGATAGAGCATGGGCTGTTCCAGATTTAACTCCTTCTGATAACTCTCTACCCCCAGTTGAATATCTTCCACTCGTTCTTTGATGACAATTCTTCGGATGAAGTGGCAGATTGCGGTACTGAATGCATATTGAAGTTCGGGTGTGAGATGAGTAAGTTTTCCTTATACCTTGATGAGGTACATGTCTTCAATATCATTCAGACTTAGATCAGGGAAATCTGCCTCAGAGAATGTGTAGAGTTTTTGGTCGTGTCGTCGGACTGTTATCTTAGACAAGTAGGTGTAGCCATACCGTTTTGCCCCTGTCACACTTGTTACAGCCAGAATCCTGAGGTCACTGTATACTGGTTCGCGAGACTTCTCAGTGAGTTTGCTTTTGTACCATGTTCTACTTTTCTCGAACCAGTGAAATATCCCCAACTCTGCATCATGATCATTGTCGACCAATTGTTTGACGTATAGGTGATGATGACTGGCAGTTTCCTCGATTGCAGGTTGTGTGTAATCTGCTGCTGGTGTAAAGGTGATTGAAGTAGCATACTTTGTCTTTCCTTTTGCTCCGAGTTTGAGAAGTTCAAGATCATTATTGAAGAAGAATTGGAACGGGATTTCTGAAACATGATGCTTGCGTATCACGGGGAGTGGTTTGGTCCAATCTGTGATGTATGGACGGTTTTTGCTATCACGACCACCAACCCTGAAGATGTCTGGATTAGTCCAGTCAAATTCACTTGACATTGCGCGAGCAATGTTTTCAAGATGATACTCAAGTTTAGCAGCACTGTGAGATTTGTCTTTCAGAAGATTGAAAGCATCATTCTTGATCCTTCGAAGCTCCCGTTTGGTCATTCTTTTGATATTCAGAGAACTTTTTATTTGTTGTGTGACCGCAAACGTGCTATCTTCAACTTTATAATCTTCGTCTGTTTGGATATGAGCATTCACAAGTTGATCAAACCACTCATTTCCTCGCTCATCTTCATCTTCATCAAGCCATGTCACGACAGCTGGTTCTTTGGAAGATTTCTTGCTGCTTGAGGGCTTTGATTTTGAAGATTTTGATTTTGGTGGTGACGGTGTTGGTGAGTGTGGTTGATCATCTTGTGGTTGAAATTTAACATTTTCTTCGTGAAAGTGCTCATAATGATGTTCTGTTGCAGTCGGACCAAATTCCGGATTCTTTTGAGGTGGAGGTGAAGTTGTTGTTCCTTTGGGCTCTGTAGTGTGAATCCCAGATCCGCTACCAGGCCTTTGTTTCTTTGTAGTGGTGTCTAGATCTTGGTCATCATTATCACGTTTACGCTTGCCCTTGTCTGCTGCAGCCTTACATGAGTCCATGTTTGCACGGATTGCATCAACAATTGGTAGTTCCGTGTATGACATTTCGGATTGTGCAATTAGTTTTGTGAGGAGGGCGTCTTGGAGCTCTTCAACGGAGTACTCAAGAAGATGTTTCTGATTGATTGCATACTCTTGGATCTTCTCTTTTATTTGAGTGTCAACGTGTTCCTCAATATTTTTCTGAAAATCAGGAAGATACTTCTTGACGTAATGCCTCGTATTTGCTTTCAGTTTATCATCGATATTATAGGCTAGAAACTCATCAATTTTCTGCTTTGTTTGTTGCAGTTCTCCCATTTGTTCAGATAAATTCTTGACTAAGGTTTGCATCTCAGTCAATTGTTTACTTGTTTGATTATCCTTCTTGGCTTGAGCGAGTTTCACTGCTTGTTTGAGATTCTTCGCAGCAGGTGAAACAACTTCCACTCTGGTTACTCGGGCAATTCTTCTCACATTCTTACCTGTTAGGAATTTCGGAAATAAGATATTTCTTGTTGCTGCCGATAGTGAAAGTTGGTTCCTGTCGATAGCTTTGGTTCCTGCTGAAGCTCATTGCTGCTGATAGTTCTATCTTGTTTCTGCTGATAGTAGTTGTTACTGCGGATATTGTTAGTTGTTATCCCGTATGTTTAGAATGTTTGTTAGGTTTATTTTTAGAAGAGATCATGTTTATCTCTTCACACGTTTTCTTGTAGGACGGGTTAGAGTTAGGGTTTCTTATCATTATAAAAGAAAAATCCCGTCTATGAGTTTGATATATCTTTACGACTTAGCAATCTTCAATAAAATTATCTTTTAGTTCATTATACGATCCATAGAGTATCATAGTCTTAGTTCTTTTCTTTTCTTGTTCGTACTCAGAGATTCTCTTGTAGTGTGCTTGTGATTACATAGGCATCCTACCGATCCACATAGGCTCAAAGATCTAGCAGGTGTGTTAGATTCAACAAGTGGTATCAGAGCCTCGTGAGGATCTCTGATCAAGAAGCAAAAGTTCACAAAAACAATCTCTCTAAACCATTACACTATGTCTGGATCAGCAGATAAATTCGAAAGGTGGACCATGAAAGTCAGAACCCTGCTATCTTTTAACTCAAGGGGAAAATGGACAGAACTTGCTGATGCTGATAGTCTCAACCAAACTCACAACATGGTTCATAATGCAAAGGATAAAGTGGAAGAATTTGCTCTTGTGGGTGCCTCTCATCAGGTACAACATTGTCAATTTGGGTGTCATGAATTATACTTGAACCTTAGGAAAGAGTTTGATGAAATGGAGCCTGAATATAATAAATTGTTTGTAGAAATTCAATCTTATAAAAAGGCTCTTAAAACTGTGGAAAAACAAAAGGCTTGGCATGAAGCTAATCAGCTAGCATATGAACAAAAGATAAGGGTTTTGGAACGAGACTTAGAGAACTCCAATAACTGTCTAAAACATTCTGAGAGAGAACATGCTAAGGTGAAATTAGAAAATCAGGAATTACAAGCTAAACTGGATAGTGAAGTGGCTAGGATAAATTCATGGCAACAATCGGAAAAATATCTTGTTAATTATAATGGTAATCAGTCTAGTTGGCGTAAGAAAGGGTTGGGATATGATGTTGGGGATTATAACCCTAGAATATTTGACCCTACCCCTAAGGAAGTTGATTATCAAATGCCTGTTAAGTTTGTTAAGGAAGGAGGGATGAATGCAGTTCCTCCACCTATAAGAGGTGTTTTCAAGCCTGTCCCTATCCACTCAGCCCTTGATCTTGACTCAGATGAATCACACATGACATATGGGAAAAAGTCAAATGACTTATCTGATTCTGAGTGTGAGTCTGATGACTTTGTCTCTTGTTCCAAAAGTAACAAGACCTATGAATCTAAGTCCACAGGGTATACCTCATGTGATTCAAATGACAAGTCAACCTCACCCAAGTCTCGTGACTTCACTTCTGGAGCAACTAATAATGAATCTATTTCAAAATTAGCTTCCCCTGACAATAGCTCACTTAACTCTGTTAAAAACAACATTGTCTCTAGTTCCAGTAGTGATAATTTTGCCTCTAATAAGAAAAGTTATGGTAAGATCAAGGCTGTTAGGAAGAAGACATGTTTTGTGTGTGGTAGTCAATATCATCTCATTAAAGATTGTGACTATCATGAGAAGAGAATGAAGATGAATGGTGGGCAACAACAGACCAGATCATTGTGGAAAAATGTTAAACAAATACCACCATATGTTCCACAAGCAGCAGGAATGAATACTTATAGAGCTCCCTTTCCTGTTGATAGACCTGTTCCTGCAGTTAAGTATGTTGCTGCTGATAGTCAGGGAACTATTCCTGCTGATGCTTCCTTATCTTATCAGAGGGATTTTAGGCCTGCTTATTATAATCCAATCTTTGGAGGGGGAATGGCTTACTCTCCATGGTTTCATTGGTAATTGTCCTGTTTGGCTAATCATGTTGTTGTATTCTTCTTTGCTGGTTTTGAGGGGAGGCATTAGCCCAAGGGGAGGCTAATGCTTGTAATTTTGTTTTCTTTTATGTTTTATGTTTTGTCTTTTTCTAACTTTGTTTTGCAGGTTTTAGTGTGTTTTGTGTTCTACTAACTATGTTTTGCAGTTCTCTTTCTCAATGCTTGAAATAAATCATTAAATAAAAACTTCCATTCATCTTCTTGAGGTGATTACATCCAATCTCAAAAGACTATAGCTTCATAAAAACAAACCATACAACAGACTACAGACACAAGCTACCTATTCCATCTTCCCTTTTCCCTTACCCATACAATCAGGCATGAACCTCCTACCCCTCTGTCGGCTAATTTCTTCATACACATGGGGGGCTGGGAGTGCTAACACCACTGGGAGTGGCTGTCTTGGTTCAGCGGCTGGATGATCTCTCATTGGAGTTGAAGAACTTGGGGTAGTTTGTCTCTGATGTGATCTGGGGCGTAACCTTGCGGTTGGCTGACTTGGCTGTGGAGCTGGCTGGCTTGTCTGAGGAGTTGGTCTGGTGGAATGCCTTCTTTGTCTTGGATCTTGGCTTTCACGTTGTCGAGGGTGTCCGAGGATTCGACTTCGAAGGTTTTGGTTTTCCCGGTTAGGATTTTCACGAGGATCTGCATTTCTTTTTGGTACCGGTACTTTGTAGAAGGTAGCAGCAGTCCTTTCCATCTCTTCACTAAGCAGAGCCACAGTTTTCTTCATCTCTTCCCTTAGCTTATATGTGATGGGAAAATTGGGAGGATATGTCTCCCATTCACCCTGATAATACGTCAAGGACTTCAGATCTGATGATCCTTCATCATCAGAGCTAGAGTACTCAAATGACGAAGGAGTAGATGGAAGAGGATCAGATGAATCCTCCTCAACCTTTGCCTTACCTTTGTTTTGAGAAGATGATGCAGTTGGGGGAAAGTAATTTTCCCATCCTGATTCGTTGGAGGAGGAGGAGTCTGATGAGATTTCGATGATTGGAATTTTGGATGAACTCATAATTTTATTTGATTTGAAGATTATTGGTTAGGTTTGTGATAATGAAGTTATTTGATTTGAGGCTTATATAATGAGAAGATGATTAGTGCGAATTTATTGTTGGTTGGTGTTGAGATTTAATTCGGGCGGGTTATTCCTAATGACTGGATTTGGAAGGTTGACTTTGGTCAAACCACTTCATTGCTGCCGATTGACCAAGTGTTACTACCGTTTGACTAATGGTTCCTGCTGACTATGTTAAATTTAGGGAAGTTTGTTTAGTCAATTGGTCAATGATACGTGCGCGGAATTGCAGCGATTTAAATTGCTATATTTGGCAACCTAACCTAAAATTGCACTTCTCTCATCTCAATTTCTCAAAATCCTTTCAAACCCTAATTCATTATTTTTCCCATTTCGAACCCTAGTTCATTCATCTAATACAATGACAACACTTCGCTACAAGGATGATCACAAAAAGGTTGCATACTTAGAGTCTTCTTCTAGAAGTGATGGTTATGATGAGGTGTTAGCTTTTCTTCGTGGGTCATCTATTCACTATGCACTCACTCATTGTCCTATAAAGGTGTATGATTCACTCATTAAGCAGTTTTGGGCAACTGCTAGGGTTAGACACTGATGAAGCGAAAAGTGTACCGCTTTTAAGGGGTCATTTAAGCCCTAAATTGTATTTATTTGATCAAATATTGCCCTAAATCGTTCCTTTTGTCATTTTAGGTACTTTTGAGAAGAAATCTGGAAAAGGAAGCATTTTGGACGTTTTTGGAGCATAAAAGTGAAGAAAACGACAAATTCTCAAAATTGTGCTGGAAATTACCTTTGACGGTGTCAGGATTTGTTCTGGACGGCGTCATGGCTTGGCAAAAGTGGTGGATGTGAAAATTACTCATGATAAGCCAGAGAAATTTGCATGGAATTCTGACGGCGTCACGCTTTAATGTGATCAAGGTCGTCACGGCTTAATTTAAAGAGGGACGGCGTCACCCCTAAGTCTGACGGCGTCAAGCCTTGATAAGCCAGAACGGATTTTGGAGAGCTAAAGAGGGACGGAGTCAAGAAGGCCATCCGGGAACCCTAAAAGCGGCGAGGTGACGGCGTCACACTCCATAACGTGACGCCGTCAGATCTGAAAGTCTATATATAGTTTTGCAATTTTTTGTCATTAGTGTGGAACTTATTGGGGAACTTTGTGTGTGAAAACTCTAAGACGATTTTAGCAGCTTTCTCAAGGCTTTTTGCCTTGAGATCTTCCATGTTACATTGAAGATAAGTTATCAATTAATCATTCAATATGTCTATGTGTTGTTTGATTCTATCTTGTTCTTGTCTTTTGTTTAACATGCTAGGCTAGATTTATCTTGTGTTTGCTTAGATCTAATGAAACCTAGCTATTGATTATTGGTTATTGGTGTGTTATTAGTTGTATTGGATGATTGTTCATCTATGTTAGGCTTAAGAAAACTGGCTAACTTCCTATTCGGTAACTTGCTTGAACGTCTTAAGAAACATGAACCAATGCGTACTAAGGTTTTTATGGTTGTATTTAATGCACAAGCGAATTCTAGTGATCCCATGTTAGGAGCTTCCTAGCCGGCTCGACATAGGAGTGAAGTAGGAGCTTGTAGAGTTGGGGAAGTACGTACGCCACCCCACGATTGGTATTAAGGAATACACCCGTCATCCACGCAATTAATACACACTAATCAACCGGTAAAAGATAGTTAGGGAGTAAGGAAATCTAAGTAAACACATTTCTCTCCACATAAGTTTTACCACCTTTTCATTTTCTGTTATTTTATTTTATTTGCATTCGTAGTAACTTGGGTTAGTTGACTAGCAACTAATTCCGCCCACTCTTTCAAACCCGAGATTTTACTTGCTTTCATAAAATTATAAAAAAACATAAAAAGAATCTTCTCTCACCCTTAGACCTATTAGAGTAGTTTTTCATACCTAACGAACACTATTCCCTGTGGAGAACGATCAATCCCCCGTACTTACCACTACACTATACTACATCGGTCAGGTACACTGCCTGGTGGGGTTGTAAGCCTCTTGAGATCCCTCGAGAGGTAAAACCTGTTGTAAGGTTGCAAAACCACGCATCAAGTTTTTGGCGCCGTTGCCGGGGAATAGTTATTGTTTAGGTTGAATTTTTATTTATAGGTCTACTCACTAGATTCCTTTCTAGTGAGATTTTTATTTTCTTTTTCTAGGTTTTCTTTAGTCTATCTATTTTCTTCGTTTCTTTGTTCGTAACCATTACCATTCGACATCATGGAAGATGGTAATATCCTTGATCCCCACAACCAACCACCACAACAACCACCACCACCTCCTAGAGCCCGTACTTTAGGAGAGTACTCCCGTCCTAGCCACCATGGCTATCGAAACACCATTGAGCTCACTCAAGGAGCCAATGTCACTCCCTTGCGATCCGACACCATCCGGTTGGTGCAAAGCGGATGCGCATTCCATGGACTTCGTTCCGAAGATCCTAACCAACATCTCAAGGACTTTCTCAAAATCGTTGATTCTATAGACCTTGATGTTGCCACTCGAGAGACGACCCGACTGCGTCTCTTTCAATTCTCTTTGCGGGACCAAGCTAATCAATGGCTAGAGCGTCAACCCGCAGGATCCATCACCTCTTGGGATGATCTCACTACTCGTTTCCTTGCTCAGTTTTTCCCACCGAGAAGAACTACCAAGCTAAGGAATGATATCTTGATGTTCCAACAACGTCAAGGCGAAACCCTCTACGAGGCATGGACTCGATTCAAGGACTTACTCCGAAAAGTCCCTCACCATGGCATGGATCTTTGGCTACAAATCCAACGATTTTATGACGGCGTAAACCATCAAACTAGAAGAACCCTTGATTACGCTGCCAATGGGAGGCTGAGCAGGCTCAGTGTCGATAAGTGCTGGGAAGTCATCGAGGACTTAGCACAGTACGAAGAAGAAGAATGGAATGACTCAATGTTCTCGGAAGTAGGGACTTTAAATTGCATAAGTGCAACCCAATAACAGCTGTTCGAAAACATAAAAAGGCAGGTTGAGAAATTGATGAAAGCCGAATTACCTACGGCTGAGGAAAATCCCGATGAGCGTGTGAACACAATTGGTATACATACGTCTCATCAATTCTCACGACAAGTTGAATTTGAAGGGATAATGCTAACTTTCGTGAACAACCAAGAGAGACGGATCCAGGAATTAGAAACTCACTTGAAAAACACCCATGATATGTTCATGGAACTAGCAGAAAAATTCATCTTGAGAATAAAAGAGAAAATTAGGGAAAAAGCTTCACACAAAAAGATCGAGAAGATCTTTGAACTCCCGGTCCCTAATAAACCATACAACGAATGGAGTGATGATGAAACCCCTCCCCCTAAGCCTTCACATTTACAACCCTTTTATCCATTTGGACCCCCTTGCGAGAAAGAGAATTCTCAAGATCATGGCATTTTCGTAGGAAGCATGGTTGTCACTCTCCCTAACTTTCATGAAGCTAGGAAACGATCTTTTGGCTTTAAGCCAGGTGTGAGAAGAACTAAATTAAAGCACACCCTCAATTCGAACACCCCCTGGAAAAGTTCCTCCCACTCCCTGAATACCTGCCGTGATGGAAATTGGAACCTGAATGAGACGTCAACCGGCCCTTTTCAACATTTTACTACATCCCGTGACAGTAACAAAACATTTGACCCAGGAGGAACTTGTTGACGAGACTAGCTATCAGGATTATTGACCCTGACTAGCTGCTCCCTTAAAGTACAAGGGGCTCATTTGTAAACTGGCACAAAGTAGTAAAATACGCTAACCTGACGGTGTCAGGATTTGAACGTGACGCCGTCACCCCGTCTGCACAGCAATAACAAGTTTAATTCCATCACTTTCATCACAAACCCCACAAACCATATCCACTCCAACCCCACCCATGAATTTTCAAGATCAAATTCACCGACTTTCGCTATCAATCTCCACGTGGTAAGTAATTCTTATTCATTCTTTTCGCTTTAATTATTCATAGGATTCTTAAATTTCGAAAATCCCCAACTCATGAAACCCTAGGATTGATTCATGCTTAGAACTCATAATGTCCTTTAATTAGTGTTATTTAGCAATAATTAAAGCATTTGATAATTGGCAATCAATTGGGTCTATTCACTAATGGGGAGGCCACGAATTTGAACCATAACCTATGATCCAATCACCCATTTTGCTGTAAAAAGGGGCGTTTGGTTTAAGCTTAAAGTTTGGATATTGATTTTTCCCTCGTAATTTTGGATTTAAATTTGGTCGAACCTGACGGCGTCACCTAGCAAAGGGTGACGGCGTCAGACCTGTCTGATGCTCCACCAAATCTTTAATTCACATATTAACACTTTTGTTCCTCCCTGCTTTGTTCCAGATAATGAGTAAGCGTCAAAGACCTAGCCGAGGGAGTTCTTCCAGATCTCAACAAGAGAACTTTGGGGACACGGTCCTCAGTTGGGGTGTCTTTGATAATGATGCCGCCACAACTAAATACACCCAGTTGCTGCAGCATAAAGTTGAAAATGGAGCTATTGTAGATTGGAGCTTTCTGAGGAGGGAAGGTCTTGAGCAAACCTTTCTCCAAAGCTTTCAGACGGATGAATTTACTGGCCCTCAGTGGGAAAGACTGTTTAGGATTCAAGAGCCGGTATATGAAGAGTTGGTACGTGAATTCTTTGCCACTTTTCACTTTGACATGGCTGAGGCAAGGACCGATGTGGGCAGGACCACCATCTATTTCAGGCTGGGGGGTGAGCTTAGGACGTGCTCGGTTACTGAGTTTGGGTGGAGACTTGGGTTGCATAGTCAGCATGAAACCACTCAGGTGGGGTTCATGAATAGGTTGTTGCATGGGGAGTCGATGAGGAATGATTTTAGATGTTCCATGTTCTGGCCGACTATTGGGGATGGGATGTACACCTCGACTACTGTGGCATCTCAGATCAGGGAGCCTAGAGTTAGGTTGACCCATAGATGTCTCACCTACAGCTTGACAGGGCGCCACAGCTCTCACCACCGTGTCACTGCTTCAGACCTCTTCTACTTGTACACCATTTACTCAAATGAGGTTTACTGCAACATCCCATTTTGGGTTGCTAGCTTTCTGCATGGTGGAGTTGGGGAAAGGGAAGGAGACAGGATTTATGGTGGGATGTTTATCACCCGGCTGGCCCAATCTTATGGAGTCCTCAGGCCCGAGGTCATGAGGTATTTGAGTGGTGATGCATGCAGGACGGTGAAGGTGAGGTCCTTGAAGCAGATGGAGGTGGTTATGGAGATGCATGATGGGACCTTTATGTGGTATCATCCAGATGGTGATGAGGATGCTGGTGATGAGGATGATGAGGAGGAGGAGCAGCCGCAGCAGCAGCAGCATGGGGGTTATGAGGCTGGTACCGCAGATTACTACCGGCACATGAGCAGGGGGGATTGGCAGGCTCATCAGGGGGCATGGATGGGCTAGGTTGATACTTGGAGGACCCGGGTGGACGAGAGGTTCGACTGGATGTATGATCACACTGTTCGTCAGATGCAGCACTTATCTACGCGTGATCAGTTGGACCCACACCTGCAGATCGACCCTTTCCCGAGACGTGAGCAGGACTACCCACCATATGGGTACTACGGGCATCTTCCTCCTGACTATGACTATCGCCAAGGTCCCCCACCCCAGTGATGATTTGTTTTGATGTTATGATATTTGAACAATTTAATTTATGGTTGTATGATTTAGAACAATTGGGTCTGTATTAGTTTAGGATAAGGCCTCTGTTGGCCTTTAAACATTTGCGACATTGATTTTCTTTATTGCATGCACGCCTTAGTTGTTTGTTTATTTATTTATTTGTTTGTTTGATTTTATTTGTTTCCGTATATATGTTTAAATTTTATTATTATTGATTCATGTTCAAAAACTAATTTGTGAAAATGCTTTATCTTGTTTTTAACTTCGTCTTAACTACATATAAAGGTATTTTGCAAAAGTTAAGTGTATGGGAAATCTAAATCGGTTTATTAGAACACAAATGAACATGAATCGTAGTAATAAATGAACATACATATTAGTATTTGTTTGAGTCAAATGCTTGTATCGAGTCATAATGATGTTTTGCAGGATTTCCAGGAAGTAAGGTATAGGTTTTTCCAAAAATTTTCCGGAAACATAACATGAGAATTCTGTCAGATTATTTCTGACGGCGTCAGGATCTACAACCTGACGGCGTCAGGTGTTAATTTTCTGAAATTTTTGAAAGTTTTGTTTTCATAAAAAGTTTTTATTAAATTTCTAACTTATAATCTCCAGGAATCTGCAAAATTATCATTCCACAAGCATTATATCCTTATATAGAGTTTATCCCGCCGATGTTATGCAGGTTTTCGTATTTGTTTTCTCAGGTTTAACAGGTTAATTTGGACAAGGAGATGTTTGTGGAATCAAGCTTTTGACGATGCATTAGTCTTGGAGCTTCTACATTCTCTTGGAAGAAGATCTAACTATGTTACCTCTTTATCCACCGAACGAATCAGGGGAGTATTTGATTTCATTCTTTTACCTTATTTACTTTTACATCTTGTTATTTGAACATTGGGGACAATGTTCATCTTAAGTGTAAGGGGGGTAAAAGTGCGATACTTTAGAGAATGCTATTACGCTTGATTTTTGTTTGTTTGATGGTAGATGTGTAATAAAACTGAGATAAATACTTGTTAGGGCAATTTTAGTGCCAAATTTAAATTTTTTTACAACATTTAGGAGTGAAACTTTGATCTTAATGAGCGTCTCATGGATAGGAATTATATGACTAGCACAAAAACCGTACCACTAAAAAATTTTCCACCCCCAAATATGTGAGGTTCGCCCCTAGAATTGGTAGGAAAAGCATTTATGCTATGATGTGTGTACCGGTAGCACTTAGATTCTAGAACTTGCGTTAGGACCATTCCGAGGCCACAAGTGAGACTACATTCGTGTAGTTAGATTTACTACATGATAAGAGGCATTAGGATTAACCCATTGTTTTACACCTGTGTTTTTGTTATAATTACATTGGCTACATTGGTCAAGTAATTCCCCCACACCCTTTGCGTTGTACTCATTTTTAGTGCACGATACCCCTAGTACACCCCTCAGAGCCTATCTTTTCGTTTCGACCTTTAAGCATTTTACTTAAAGGAAGAATTTGTTACACCCCACTTAAATGTACACCCAAATCGCCTTAGCCTACCTTGTATGCACTCATTTTTAGTGCATTATTGTTACAACATTTGTTTAAACCCAAGTTAATTATCTAATTGATTACATGGTTGCTAAGTCGAGTCATATCCTTGTACATATTGTTTTGGGACGATTGGGACTCATGGGTAAAGTACTAGTGTAATGGAGTAATGGGAAAGAACATCATTTATTACCCCCATATGTGCTAAATATTTTAAAAGTACTCCAAGTGTTTTAATTATCTTAATTCGAGTCATTAGAATAGTAATTTGTAAAGTTATGTAAAAGTTCAAGTGTAAGGGGAATGCAACGCCCCTATGATGTATTATTTTGGATGGTAGGGCAAAAGTGTATGCAAAAAAAAAAAAAAAAAAAAAAAAAAAAAAAAAAAAAAAAATCTAAAAAATCAAGAAAAATACAAAAAAATAAGAAAAAGAAAAGTAGAAAAAACATACGGACTACCATCCCGTTTCATTTTATGTTTATTTTATGTTTTTGTTATTTTGTTTTTAGCTTAAGATTGAGTCGAGTCTTGGCTTAGCAACATTGTATAGTACATGTAATTGATCAAGATCTTTAACTCGCCACCAGTAAAATATCCTTTATCCAACAAAACCGTGTTTTCCTTTTCCCTACACCTAACGTTATAACCCATTTAAAAGCCCTCTTTGATAGTCTATCTTAGATGCTTACGCCTAGTGGAGGAGGTTTTCGATCCTTTCCCAAGCCTATGGTAATCTATTTGCTATGACAGGTAGTGAGAGATATTATCCGTTTTCATTTATGAGATTTATTTTGATGACACTTGAGAGATGTGAGTATCTAAACACTACTTGTGAGGTGCTAGTATGTAATCTCCGTGCTTATTATGATTAAAGTGGAACGAATATTTGTTGTAATTACTTTTATGTTAGCATTAAATGACCCCTAACTTGTATTTTGATTAGAATAAAAGCGCATTTGCTTGAGGACAAGCAAATCTCAAGTGTAAGGGTATTTGATGAAGCGAAAAGTGTACCGCTTTTAAGGGGTCATTTAAGCCCTAAATCGTATTTATTTGATCAAATATTGCCCTAAATCGTTCCTTTTGTCATTTTAGGTACTTTTGAGAAGAAATCTGGAAAAGGAAGCATTTTGGACGTTTTTGGAGCATAAAAGTGAAGAAAACGACAAAGTCTCAAAATTGTGCTGGAAATTACCTTTGGCGGCGTCAGGATTTGTTCTGGACGGCGTCATGGATTGGCAAAAGTGGTGGATGTGAAAATTACTCATGATAAGCCAGAGAAATTTGCATGGAATTCTGACGGCGTCACGCTTTAATGTGATTAAGGTCGTCACGGCTTAATTTAAAGAGGGACGGCGTCACCCCTAAGTCTGACGGCGTCAAGCCTTGATAAGCCAGAACGGATTTTGGAGAGCTAAAGAGGGACGGCGTCAAGAAGGCCATCCGGGAACCCTAAAAGCGGCGAGGTGACGGCGTCACACTCCATAACGTGACGCCGTCAGATCTGAAAGTCTATATATAGTTTTGCAATTTTTTGTCATTAGTGTGGAACTTATTGAGGAACTTTGTGTGTGAAAACCCTAAGACGATTTTAGCAGCTTTCTCAAGGCTTTTTGCCTTGAGATCTTCCATGTTACATTGAAGATAAGTTATCAATTAATCATTCAATATGTCTATGTGTTGTTTGATTCTATCTTGTTCTTGTCTTTTGTTTAACATGCTAGGCTAGATTTATCTTGTGTTTGCTTAGATCTAATGAAACCTAGCTATTGATTATTGGTTATTGGTGTGTTATTAGTTGTATTGGATGATTGTTCATCTATGTTAGGCTTAAGAAAACTGGCTAACTTCCTATTCGGTAACTTGCTTGAACGTCTTAAGAAACATGAACCAATGCGTACTAAGGTTTTTATGGTTGTATTTAATGCACAAGCGAATTCTAGTGATCCCATGTTAGGAGCTTCCTAGCCGGCTCGACATAGGAGTGAAGTAGGAGCTTGTAGAGTTGGGGAAGTACGTACGCCACCCCACGATTGGTATTAAGGAATACACCCGTCATCCACGCAATTAATACACACTAATCAACCGGTAAAAGACAGTTAGGGAGTAAGGAAATCTAAGTAAACACATTTCTCTCCACATAAGTTTTACCACCTTTTCATTTTCTGTTATTTTATTTTATTTGCATTCGTAGTAACTTGGGTTAGTTGACTAGCAACTAATTCCGCCCACTCTTTCAAACCCGAGATTTTACTTGCTTTCATAAAATTATAAAAAAACATAAAAAGAATCTTCTCTCACCCTTAGACCTATTAGAGTAGTTTTTCATACCTAACGAACACTATTCCCTGTGGAGAACGATCAATCCCCCGTACTTACCACTACACTATACTACATCGGTCAAGTACACTGCCTGGTGGGGTTGTAAGCCTCTTGAGATCCCTCGAGAGGTAAAACCTGTTGTAAGGTTGCAAAACCACGCATCAGACACATTGTGGGAAGGGAGGACGACATCGTTGCCACCATTGATGAGCGCGAAGTCATCATTACTGAGGGGTTGATTCGGGTACAGCTCCGATTTCCTGAGGAGCATGGGGCGCATGATCTTTCCAGGCAAGAAATCAATGATGGTATGGCTGCCATAGGTTATCCTGTCACTGGTAGTTGTACATTTTATAAAAATAAGCTGTCTCCTCAATGGAGATTTCTTGTTCATACGTTACTCCAGTGTATGAGTATAAAGACTGGTGGTTGGGACCAATGTCCTAGTCCCATTGCGTCTGGTCTTGTTTGTCTGTCACAGGGTAGGATATATAATTGGGCCAAATATATTTTTGAAGGGATGATTGAAAATATCACTGGTGATAAAAACAGATTTTTAATGTATCCTAGATTTCTTCAAATTATCTTAGGTGTTCAAACCAATAACCCATCCCCTAAGATAGTGAATCGGATGACTGCTAAAATGTTTGCAATGATGAAGATGAATTTTGCAGGCCAACATTTGCCATTATTACCTGCCATGTTACACAATGCCAATCCTGCTGACAACCCAGATCCTGCTGATAATGTCAGTGTCCCACCATCACCCAATGCAGCTGATGCTAGTGCATCCAATGCTGCTGGTGAAGGGACTTCAGTTGCTGCTGATGACCCATTACCACCATCACCTAGACCAGCCACACCTGAGACTATTGTCCCTGATGAGCCCAATGTCCAGACCACCACAGTTGTCCCACCTATTGTCCAACCCACACCCTCAATGGATATGCCTTCTGTTTCAAGGCTTTCATCTCCTAGTCCTACTAGGCAGTCTTTTAGTGATGACACCCATACAGGGGGAGAATTTCATGTTTCTCCACCTAGATCCAATGAAGCTCCTAACACCTCAGGCATTCCTGCTGGTGGAGCTGAGGATGCTGCTGATCTCACTTCTATGTCCCAGTTACTTGACAGGTCTATGCAGAAAATTGAAGCATTGGAGTCAGAGCTTAAAGAGACCAAAAGGAGTTTTAGTGAGAAGGTGGAGAATTTGGAAAAGGAGCTCAAGGACACTAAAGAAACTTTTAGTGAGATTATCCAAAAGCTAAATGAAAGGATCAGCTCTTTAGAAGCTCAACATCTGCAAAAGAAAAGAAGGGTTGTGCTTTCTGAGTCTGAGGATGATCAGGATGATATGTCATTTGATGGGCTAAATGTGATGGCTTCTGTATCTCTTGATAGTACACACACTGAAATACCTACCTCTTCTGAGCCCACTACAACTTCTAAACCTCAGGCTTTCTCAAGACCAAGGACCAGGCAGCCCTCAAGAGTGTCAGCTTTTGAGAAGTTTCAATCCACCATTGCTGCTGATGTCTCTGGTGTTGTGTCTGATGTTCCTGCTGGGGTTGGTAATGTTTCTTCTGATCCTAAGGTTCCTGGTAATTCTGCTGGTAGCTCATCCATTGCTGCTGGTAGTGATACCATTCCCCCTGCTGCAGCACAAAATGATGATGAGATAGCCAGACAGATCCATGCACAGGAAATTGCTGCTGAACAAGCTAGACTAGCTCAGGTTGCTCAAGATGAGGAGTTTGCAAGGAAAATGTCTGCTGATGAGAGGAACATAGCTGGGATTATGAATAGCACAAGCTCAGAAGATCTTACTTCAGAAGAGTTCAGTGAGCAAGTTGAATACTTGTTGGCTTCTGATATGATTATTAGAGCTCATGGGTTTATGATTCTTCAAGATTCAGAGTTGGGTATGGAAGAAAAGTCAGATCAGCTCAAGGCATTTATCTTAAAGACTCATAGAGCATCCACTTGGAATGACTTGATGCATAGGATCAGTGAAAGGCAAAAGTCAGGTTTTAAGATGCCTACAAACAAAGATAATGTCAATTTTATGAAGGACTATCTGAAGAATCAAGCTAACTACAAGCTCAGTGACTTCAAAAGTTGGACTGATGCTGCAATTCAAAAGCTGTTCCTTGATACCTATGCAAGGATAAATTCTTCAGTCAAGACAGACATTCAACAAAGCAAGAAAAGAGAGTCTTCATCTTTAGAGTCTGATGTTACAAAGAAACTGAAGTCTGGAGAGACATTGACTGGTGCATCTTCCTTTATTCCTACTGAAGGTTCTCAGGATACCACATCCATTTCTCCAATTCCTTCTGTAGATGCATCTGGTGCACCACAAGAAGTTCATATTCCTGATGGTATTCCTGCTGCTCATAAAACTGATTCCATTCTTGTTGATAAGGTTGATTCTGTTTTTGCTGAACCATCTTCCTCAGTTCCTATTCAGCAATATGGTCTAAGGACAAGGCAGAAGAGTCACTCTAACCACCCTCCTTCTAGGGATATTTCTGAAGTGGATGATCAAGAATTGGTTAGGGTTGACTCAGACAGTGATTCAGAAGGTGATTCCATTCATTCTTGGGGTCATATTGCTCACTGGGAGATTAGGTCTACTCCTGAAGGTGAAGTCAATGTTTGGTTTTCCCTTGATGGGACAGTCAAATTCTTTACCTTTCTGAGGGAGCTGTTGAATAAGGTAGAGAGGAAAGATTTGGAAAATCTTTATAAGATAGTGGATAATTACTATCAAACTCATACTCCTACTGGGATTGGCCTAATGCTTTGGGGAGATTTACAAGTTTTAATGAATTTATTGGATGGAGAAAAGGCTCAATTGGTGTGGGGTAATCAATCATCCTGGAGAGTATTTACTTGGAGGTTATATCCTTCTTCCAATGTTCATGTAGTGGAGCTCATTTCTGGCAAGATCCTGTCTATGTTTGTGGATGTCACTTATCCTTTATCTGAGGGACTTATGAAGAGAATGCTCACACAGAAGGTCCGAGTTCCCAAACATACTATTGGAAATGATTTAACCACAGCTGAACAGTTGGTCAAATTCATCAGAGATCAACTTGCAGCTGCTAAAGGTTCTTCTACTTGATCAGGCTTCTTGTTGTTGTATATCTTTCTTTCTTGATTTTTCTTATTTTCTTTCTTTTGGTTTGTTTCTTGTTTCTTGTGTTCTTTTAGTTTAAAAAATAAAAAAATAAATAAATAAATAAAAAATCTTTTGTATATTTTGTGTGCTAATAAGTTGGTTTTGAGCAACACCTTGCAGGTACAGTGTTGGTGTTTACACCTACACAACAAATGGTATTCAACTCACCATGTCTCACAGACAAGAAAGAGTTGACTCACCATGAGGGTACGGCTCTGGTGTGATAATCAAATCCGTTGATAGCTGTAATAGCTTGCTCAAAGCTATAGGGTACTTCAACTCACCCATGGTTCATTCCTGAGAGTTGAAATGGTTCTCAATTCACCATGGATGTAACCCTTTCTGGGATCCAAAGAATTGGCTAGTCCACAAAAGTATGGTTTGTGGTAAAGACATTTGGTATCCATATTTGGTCTTCAATTCACCAAGGTTCAGTTGAAACCAAGAATTGGCTAGTCCTGAGCAAACGGCTACAGGTAAAGACAAGTCAAATCCGTTTACAGTTGCTGGTTTACTAAAAATCAGATGGTTATCAATGTACCATGGTCTTACACACCTAAACATTGGCTACTCCAGTAGTGATGGCTATTGGTAAAGAGACATCAAATCCATTAATTTTCAATGATTCACCTCTCACAGGAGTTAACACACCTGGATGTGATGAGAATAGTCTGAAACTTAAGTGATTTGATGTACATATTGTCATAGTAGCAGTCAAGATCCAGAATGACATGGTGACCAGCTTAAATTTTCTTTTGAAGATAATTTCCTATTGCTGCTGAACTATTGAAGTTGCTGCTGAAAGTTTCAAGTGTTACTGCTGGTTACTTACTAATGATGCTGCTGGTTTAATCCTCTCCCTATGGACTTCAGAGTACTTTCAGAGATCAAAGAACACTTAGGGAATCTTGTCGGTTAACCTAGTCAACCTCAAGATTAGGGGAGGATTGTTAGGAATTTCGGAAATAAGATATTTCTTGTTGCTGCCGATAGTGAAAGTTGGTTCCTGCCGATAGCTTTGGTTCCTGCTGAAGCTCATTGCTGCTGATAGTTCTATCTTGTTTCTGCTGATAGTAGTTGTTACTGCGGATATTGTTAGTTGTTATCCCGTATGTTTAGAATGTTTGTTAGGTTTATTTTTAGAAGAGATCATGTTTATATCTTCACACGTTTTCTTGTAGGACGGGTTAGGGTTAGGGTTTCTTATCATTATAAAAGAAACATCCCGTCTATGAGTTTGATATATCTTTACGACTTGGCAATCTTCAATAAAATTATCTTTTAGTTCATTATACGATCCATAGAGGATCATAGTCTTAGTTCTTTTCTTTTCTTGTTCGTACTCAGAGATTCTCTTGTAGTGTGCTTGTGATTACATAGGCATCCTACCGATCCACATAGGCTCAAAGATCTAGCAGGTGTGTTAGATTCAACATTACCCTTTACGGCTGTTTTGATGCTTTCTGCCACTGTTGGCTTTGCTTTTGGTGATGGTGATCTTGTTGGTGATGGAGTAAGTGATGGGATTGATGATGATTTAGGGTTAGGTGGAGAGTCCTTTGGAGATGAGGATGGTGGTGTTGGATTCTTGGGAGGTAACACAGGAGGTGTGGTAGGTTTTGGTGAATCAGGAGGTGTTGGAATCTTTGGAGATTGAGCTGGTTGAGGAGATTGTTGAGGATTAAAGACGATGAGAGCATTTTGTAGAGGAGAGTGAATGTAACTATCAGCTTCTATGTTTGCTTCTTCATCTTCCTTTTCATGCATTTCTTCATCCTTTCCTTCTAATTCTGCCTTAAGCTCAGCCTCAAGTTCTGCAGCAGCTTCCAGAGATTTCTGTCCAACTATTTCCCGTTCTTCTTCAGGGTTCCAGTCTATACCATCATCATATTGTTGTTCTTTCTCCTTGTCACGGTTATACATTTCATCAGGAATATCTTCTTCTGTAAGAACTATTTTCTCTCCCTCTGATGTTTGAGTGTCCAATTCGGGTTAATTCATCGAGCTTGGTGGAGGAGGATTAACAGATTCAGCCATGTCGGGTTGATTAACCGCATCATGCTGAACTATGGATGTAGCTGCTCCAGACCTTCCGGGTTGATTAACCGGATCAGTGTGGGTCGGAGTGGCTTCTTGCGTAGTTCCAGATCCTCCTGCTTCTTTCTTTTCTTCCATCTCCCTCATCTTTTCTACCATCAATTTTGCCCTTCTCGCTTCATCCTCCTTTGTTGACTTCATGCTAGCTTTCTTTGCATTCAGCAAATCGAGCTCATTTTGAAGTTCAATTTCTGCATCAGTCATTTTAACTGTTACTTCTTCTTCTGATTCTGTTTCTTCTGAGTCGGTTTTTTCATCATATATTCCAACGGCTTCAACTTTGGGCTTGGGTTCAGTTGACACTCTTCTTTTGAGTGTTCTGGGATGTTTCTTTGGTTGTTTTGAGGCACTTGATGAACTTCCTGCTTTACTTTTGCTGCTTCTAGAACGGGTCCTTGTAGATCCTGACCCTTCTACAAGTTTAGAGAGCCCCACTCGACCTTCACTGAATGCCTTGTCATAGTCATGATAGGCTTGTGTTTCCTTCACTTCTTCAGTCATCAGAAATTCTGGCAGCCTAGCTCCTTGTTTATGTGTGCTTTCTTTGGGAAAGTAGACATTACTGAAAGTCTTGTCCATCTTGTATAGATGCATTTCTCTATCATTAGGACGTGGATTAATGTCTTTGTGTTCGTCAATCAGAAGACTAATGAGTAGTTTGGTGTAACGAACGAAAGGGATCTTTGTGAAGGCTTTGCGCATTTGAAATATCATATCTTCCCAAATAAGAGCAGCAAAATCAATCTTTGCTTCATTCACGAACCCCCAGAAGACTTGAAGATGAGGTAACCGTGGGTGTTCAAAGCCACTATCTCTTCCTGATATTGAACGAGTCACGATGTAGAAGAGGGTTCTCCATGGTTGTGGGATGAATTTGGCATTGACTTTTGAGATTTTGGTTAATGGTGTATCAGGTTGAACATCATAACCAATATCTATAAGGAACTGCATGACTTCATATTCAGATGGGGTCGGGTAGAATCGGTTGGCAGGTTCTGGTGCATTTGGAAGACCCAAGGCTCTGCGAAGGTGACTTGGTGTAACTCTGACCTTCTTACGATCCAAAGTGCATGTGAAATATTTGTCATAATTGTTCAACTCGAAAGTATTCCACAATTGGTGAATGTATAATTCCGAAATGCTATCTGAGCTGTCTAGAAGATTTCTGCACTCGTGTACTTTGAGAATTTCCACAGCAATTTGGCAACTTGGTTCAGAGCACTTGATCTTCTCAAGTACTACCCGTGCATTGTTGCTGCCAATCTCTAATGAATACCCTTGAGGAAGAACATCGGCTTTAGTGAGTAATGGGAGTGGATGTTGTTGAGGTGCAGCCATTGGAGATTTCTGAAACATCAATCAAGTACAAATATGCAGGATACATAATTGTTAGCAGATGTTAAGACTTGATGCAACACATGAGATCCTTTTGTAGCTATGATTGGTGTTTTACATGTTTGACCACAGAGGTTATCATCCTTAATCAAAAATTACCAATTTCTATAGAATTTGTTCCATTTCGATAGACATTGAAATATCTAAGGACATTGATCAATTTCTATAGAAATCACATTTGCGATAATATGGCATTTGCGATAATCATAGCATTTGCGATAAATATTGCATTTGCGATAAATATTGCATTTGCGATAATTATGGCATTCGCGATAATTATGGCATTCGCGATAAATATTGCATTTGCGATAATTATGGCATTTGCGATAATTATTGGCAATTTTCGATAAACTCTTGTACAAGAGTTTCCGATAACGACTGAAGATGAACAGTTTCTCAGATTTATCGAAATTTATCATAACTTGAAATTTTGCAACCACAGATTATCTCAAACATTTTCTATGATGGTTTTAGGTAATCTGACCAAGTTATAACAATATTTGTCCACAAAATCTCAAGATTCAATCTGCTAGTGTTCATACGTTCTTCTTAAACCCTAAAACTTAATTAACGCTCTTATGGTATTTCTAGGTTTAATCAAAGCATGCAATCTTTCAATTCAAAGCATAACAACAACATCTCAACACATGAATTACACTATAACACTCACATACGATTTTCCCCAATTTTGTACGCTTAAACCCTAAAACAAGATTATGACTATTTGATGTTTCTGGGTACAATTAAGCATGCAAACGAAGTTTATAATCAATATCTAAGCACAATCGTACAAACAAACACATCTTAAACACTCAAAATCGAATATCCCTAATTTAACGCAAACCCTAGAACTTTAATTCATATTTGGGATGAATCTAGCCGTTGAATCAAGATATAATTCAAAACCGTTTGTTAAAATGACTCATTAAACACGAAAGTACTCACAAATTTGGATGATCTTAAGCAGATTTGCAGATTGAACAAGGGCCGTTGATTATGGTGGGTGAAGGTATTTAATTGGGTGGGTGATGAATGTCAGTAATAGGCAGAGTATTAACTGCGGTTGTTTTTTGACTTTTATATGACTAAGTTAAACTTTGCACTCATTGTCACATCTAGTCCCCTAACCTTGAGACATTTTATTCTTAGTCCTAACCCACCATTCTACTAACTCTTAGTCTCAAACTTAGCAAAATGTGCACACAACTTATCCATCTTTATGATCTTATCACCAAAAACTTTGTAAAGCAACAAATTTCAGAAAGCATGCAAGTACAAAAAAAAAATTGTTTTTTTTCTAAAAAAATATTTTTAATTTTATATCTCCCCCTCAACACTTGTTCGAAAATAATATTTGGCATGTTAAAAATTGAACAAAGTGTTGTAAAAGGGTTTGTACTTGCATTTTTTTTTTAATATTTACATAGATAGTTTAGATGTTTGACTCATTTAATTGTTTTTGAGAAAATTTTCCAAATCACTCGGAGTCAAACATCTCATACCAATCCGGTGAACCAGATCCACAAATCTTGCATGAGGCAAGGCTTTTGTGAACAGATCCGCCAATTGGTGTTCAGTACCCACAAAATACAATTCAACAATACCCTTCTCCACGTGCTCCTTGATGAAATGGTATCGGAGATCAATATGCTTGGACTTGGAATGCTGCACGGAGTTGCATGAAATGGCAATGGCACTCTTGGAGTCGCAATACATAGGAATCTTGTTGAATACGTATCCGTAGTCCATCAGTTATGATCGCATCCAAATGACTTGAGCACAGCAGGCAGACATGGCTACATATTCAGATTCTGTTGAAGACAATGATGTGCAATCTTGTTTCTTTGACTGCCAAGAGACGAGCTTGTCACCCAAAAACTGTACTCCTCCAGATGTACTTTTTCGCGTGTCTAAACACCCTGCATGGTCAGCGTCTGAAAAAGCTACAAGTTTAAAGCCAGAATCCTTTGGATACCAGATCCCCAAATTAATGGTTCCCTTTATGTATCTAAGGATTCTTTTAACGGCTGACAAATGCTGCTCAGTTGGTCTTGACTGATATCGGGAGCATAGATACGTGGCAAATACAACATCCGGTCTGCTAGCTGTGAGATACATGATTGACCTAATGATACTATGATATTTTGTAGGATCAATGGGTGTCCCATTTATGTCAGCATCTAGCTTCGGGGATGAGGAGGACATAGGTGTATTATAGGTGTCACAGCTGGTCATACCATGCTTTTTCAGGATTTCCTGAGCATACTTGGACTGACTAAGGAATATACCACGGGGTGATTGATGAACTTGCAGTCCTAAGAAGAACTTCAGTTCACCCATCATGGACATCTCAAAGTTATTTTTCATTAGTTTTGCGAAAGCATTTGAGTACTTTTTATGAGTTGATCCAAAAATAATATCATCTACATAAATTTGTACAATGAGAATTTCCTCCCCGTGTTTTTGTATAAACAAAGTCGGGTCCACAGTTCCTTTAGTAAAATGGTTTGCAAGTAAGAAAGCAGATAACTTGTCGTACCAGGCCCTTGGGGCTTGTTTAAGGCCGTAAAGGGCTTTCTTTAGCCGATATACGTGATTCGGATGTTCTTGATCCACGAAGCCTTCTGGTTGAGAAATGTACACCTCTTCCCGAAGTTGGCCGTTGAGAAATGCAGTCTTCACATCCATTTGGTAGACAGTAATGTTCTTATGAGCCGCGTAAGCCAGGAACATGCGAACAGCCTCAAGCCTTGCTACTGGAGCAAACGATTCTTCGAAGTCGATTCCCTCTTCTTGGCTGAATCCTTTGGCGACCAGGCGAGACTTGTTACGAATCACAGTACCATCTGCATCTAACTTGTTTTTCCAGATCCACTTCAATCCAACGACATAAACCCCATCTGGTCTCTCTACCAGTTCCCAAACTTCTAACCGCTGGAATTGTTCCAATTCCTCTTGCATGGATTCAATCCAGTTGTCATAGGTCAGGGCTTCCTTAATGTTTTTGGGTTCGTCTTGACAAACAATGAGTGCATAAATGCAGGTTTCACCGTCTGTATGGAGTCATTGTCTTGTCATGACTGGGTTTTCTGGATTACCAATGATGTTTACTAAGGGGTGGTCCTTTGTCCATTTATGAGTGGATGGATAGTGTTGATAACTGTGGTACAGGTTTGACGGATCCAAATTGCGTGTAGAAGATTCTACAATATCAAGAAATGTTGATGCAGGTGCAAATGGATTAAAGAATGCATCTCCGTCATAACCTGATGGTGTGGGTACTTCAATAGAATTGTGGGGGGAATCTTCAGCTGTGGGTGTAGAAGTGGAAGGTGTTTGATCTACTGATGATGATGGTTCTGGTTGAGGTGCGTCGTCAGCAACTGCTGTGGAAGTAGTTGTTGGTGTATCAGGTGCTTGATTGTTTACGGTTTGAGCAGCAAAATTGGTAGATACAGCAGAGGCACGATTAACTAGAGAGTCATCGAACAGAGGAGCAAACAAATCTTCTATATCCTTTCTGTTGAACGGTAATGGTTCAGCTGAAGATTCAGGAAAGTTGAGACGGTTGTGTGCGGGTTCTAAGCTGTTTTGCTCAGAAACTATATCTGTGAGCTCATCAAAATTAGCATGGATTGTCTCTTGAATTTCTCGAGTACGACGATTCTAAATTCTGAATCCTTTCGAATTCTCACAATAGCCAACAAATACTCCTATGTCTGCTTTGGCTTTCAGTTTACCAAGATCATCACGATCATTCTTTGGATAATAGAGAGCTTCAAAGACATGAAAGTAATTGATATTTGGTTTTCGACCATGAATAAGCTCATATGGTGTTTTTTCATGGCGTTTGGTGATCATGCATCGGTTCTGGGTATAACAAGCAGTTGAGACAGCTTCAGCCCATAGATAGTCTGGTAATTGGGCATTAATCAACATAGTTCTTGCTGCCTCCACTAACGTACGGTTGCGTCTTTCGACTACTCCATTTTGTTCAGGGGTGCGAGCAATTGACGTTTGATGAACAATACCATTTTTCTCAGTGAACTCCCGAAGAGTTTGATTCTTGAATTCAGTACCATTGTCTGTTCTGATGATTCTGACGGTGTTACGAACCTGAACTTGAATCTTCGTGAGAAAAGTAATGATCATCGAAGGGGCTTGGTCTTTGGTACGAAGAAAGTAGACCCAAGTCCACCTCGAGAAATCATCTACTATTACCAAGATGTACCGTTTCCCATTGATGGTTTGAACATGCATAGGACCACACAAATCCATATGAAGCAGTTGTAAGACATGATCTGTGCTATGATCTGCTTTTGGAGGAAAGTGGGCACGATGACTCTTTCCTTGTTCGCAAGCAGGACACAAGTGATCTTTGGCATATCTGAATTTGGGAAGACCGTCGACCAACTTTTTCCTAGCAAGATCGGTCATCGTCTTGAAGTTCAAATGAGACATTCGTTTGTGCCATATCCAGGCCTTTGTGGGATGTGCCTTTGAAAGTAAGCATATGGGAGAGGAAGCTGTCATGCCTTCAAAAGAAATGGTATATAGACTGGTGCCACGTTTTCCTTTCATCAGATCATTTCCTTGAAGATCCCGAATAAAACAAGTTTTCTCTCTGAATGCTACCTCCAAATCACCATCACAAAATTGTCCTACTGAGAAGAGATTGTGACCTAGGCCTTCAACGTAATAAACCCTGCTAATTTCAATGTTCCCATTTACATAGTCTCCATAACACATAATAGTAGCAAAGTGATCATTCCTGAATCTGACTGTTCCAATGAACTTTGCAACAAAGTTTACAAGAAGCTTGAGATTGCCGGTCATATGTCGGGAACAGCCGCTATCAACAATCCATAGAACAATTTGGATCACCTGCATCACCAGAAGTTGACACAGAGGCAAGTTTGGTAACGGTGGAATCCGTTTGGTTAGTAACACATGAGTTAATTATTTTTGGTACCCATTTAAAGCTATGTGTATTTTGTAACCAACGCTGCCACGTCCAACTAGTCTCAGCCATTCTCCTAATAAATGCACTTGGTGATTTGTTTGTCCTAGACGCAGCTATGGGTTTGTCAACTGATTCTTCAAAAACTACAAGTGGTGGTTTTCCTAATATGGACTTGGCAGCAGTAGTGGGCCTAGAGGAAACGCCACTAGATCATTTCTTTTTGCGATTCAACAGAATTTTAGCAACACATTTCTCATTATTTCCAGATAATATACTAGCATGACAAAATACACAACTAGCATCAACCATAATATCATTCATAACATTCAACGATTTAGCATTCATTACATCATCTATAGAACTAGACTTAGACAAGTGTGATTCTACTTCTGACATATCATGCTTTTTATTCAAACTGCTAACATTAACTACTACTTCTTCAGTCTTAGATAGTCCACTCTTAGGGCGCCAGATACTAAACTTCCTTGGTCTCTTGGTGTTTCTTGATCTGCTAGCCTTAGAGGTGTTTCCTAGTCCTGTGGAAGTGGAAGTATTCACATTAGTGGTTTGATCTGATGCTTGCTTAGTTGGCTTGTCTACTGAGTACATTCCTGGGGCAATCACAGCTTTTCCTTTTTCTAAAACTCTGAGTTTCTTTTTCAAATCAACAATGATGTGTTGGAGTTCTTGATTTTTTGAATCCAAAATTCTGTTTAACCGGACAGTGTCATTTCTGTTTTGAGAAACTTCATCTATGTCTTTCTCATATTCAAACAGTTTATTTCGCAAAACATCAATTTCATTTTTATTCTGACTTTCTGAAGCATGACTGTTTTGGAAAGACAAAGACTCTTTTAGATTTTTGTATTTTAACTCAAATTCAACACTTTGAGTTTGACACCATTCCAGTCTTTTGTTAAGTTTGAAAATTTCTTTTTCACACTTATCTTCCACATCAAAGTTGATCTGTCTAAGACTCTCATTCTCTTTTACCAAATTATCAATCTCAATTTGCAACATTCCAACATTCACAGCATGATCATCAACAAGCATTGCATGACAAGATTCAAAAATAGAATTCATAATCACAAAATCACATCATCACACAAAACACGTTCCAAGAGTCGATCAACCTCTTTTTCTAAAGCTTTCTTTTGACACTTTTGTTTTGCAATTTTGTCATCTTTAGCTTTAAAAATACTCATCATTGATCCAACTTCAGTCTGTAGTTCCTGTTCCCACATTGTTGCACAAAGTCTCAGGTGTTTAACATGTGGTAAGAATTGATTCTGAAAAATTTCTCTCTTTTCTTTCTCAGCAGGAGAAAATAAAGAAGAGATTTTGATTTCAGAATTAAATTCTATCACTTGTTCCAAAAGTTTAATGTCATCCATAAATGTCTTAAAATATCAAAGAATCCGACATTGTTGAGATTTTGATTTCACGAATGTCACATACTTCTGCCAGTCTGGTCCAAGACATCCTAGAAATTTGGAGTTGATAGCAATCTTTGGTAGAGGTATGTTATGACGTTCCAGATCATTGACAACATTGGTGAAGCGGTGATAGTTTGATTCTAAGGATTCCCCTGGTTCCATCATGAAGTTATTGTATTCCATGTAAAGTTTGGATTCCAGATCCTCTTGGTTCAATTCTGTGCTTTCCATTAAAAGATGCACATGCTCCTACATGTCCTTGGCTGTTTTCTGAGCATCAATACTCCTAAAGATTAGGTTAGGAATACCCTGGAGTATGTAAGCCATGGCCATCTCATTAGCTTCTTGCTGTAAGGTTTGTTCATTGGTATATTGAGCTACTGGAACGGGAGTTGTGGATGCTTCTCGTGGAGGTATAGCAGTTGGATCACCTGGAACCACTGTTGAAGGAACTGGATAAGGTCCTTCCATGATGACCTTTTTGAGATATGGACCATGAGGTTTTCTTAGTTCAACAAATCTAATAAACCGACTAGACCATTGCACATAGTTTCCTGGTGTCAGCATTGGTGGAGTTTCAAACGATCCTGCTTCATGTCTAGATTGCTGACTACTGATAGCTTCACACATCTTTGTAAACCAGTGAGGTTCTCTTGATGAAGGTTGGTAATTTTGCATCTGCATTTGAGGTTGTGGAAGGATTTGTTGCTGAGGTGCTGTTTGTTGAGGGAAAAACTGATGTTGTTGCACAAAAGCATGTTGTTGTGGATATTGAGGATGAAATTGTTGTTGTTGCTGATGATATTGTTGTTGTGGATATTGCTGTAGCTGGTAGTAGTAATTGAAGTGTGGTGGTTGAGACATGTTTGGATCTTGAAGATAATTAAGATTTGTGTTATGAGTTATGTGAAGTTGGTTTTGGTTAACTTAAGATTTTGTCCAATTTCGATAAGTACTGTTCACCCAATTGCGATAAGTACTGTTCACCCAATTGCGATAATCACTGTTCACCCAATTGCGATAAAAATGGAAATTGCGATAAAACTTAAAATTGCGATAAAATATGACAATTTTAATAAGTTATCTTAAATTGCAATAGAAAAGGCAATTTTCGATAATTTATCAGAATTGCGATAGATATGGCAATTTCGATAATTTTATCTAAATTTCAATTTCAATAATTTCTCAACTCTTGTACAAGAGATGAGAATAAGCAACCAAGTCGAAGTATTTTCACTTTCTTATACAAGGAAGTAAAATACTGAGTCCCAATATCGATAATTCCAAGATCTGCCAATTGCGATAAACCCTAACTTGTCGGAATTGATTTGCGATAAACCCTAACTTGTCGGAATTCAACCAGAAGCAAAATACTCACTTTTCATCAACTTTCCCAATACGCTAATTATGCGGATTTCACTAAAACGACTAGAAAATCAATGGAAACCGATTGTGTTTGATTTCTAACGATTAGTAACCACAAAATATGAAGAAATTTAAGAGTGATAACGTACGAAATGAAGATTTGATGAGATTTTTGAGTTTTGCACGAGATAAAACTACCAACAAAAGAGTATATCGATCGAACTATTGAACAATAAAAACCGTACTTAAGCTAAAACCAATCCTAGATGACGATTAAAACTACTCAAAACACGATCCTAACTACCTTTTTGGCGATTGATACCACTTGTAGGTCCTATTAATTAACGTAACACAAACTAATCTCAACTAGATAAACCACGACTACAACTACTTATTAAGCTATGAAATGTAAACAACAATAAGTAAATGATATACAAGAGATTAGAGAAGAATAGAGAAGAGATTAAGAGAAGAAGATTCGGATGATTATCATTCACATATAACTTTGACAGAGCTTCCGCATAAGAATGAAAACCAACACATAAAATGACCACCCTTGCCTTCTATTTATAGGCAACATTTAGGGCGACATTTCCATGTGCGCTTCTAGAAGGTATCTTACAAGGTTTGCCGGCCCATGGACTCCTAATGGACCGGACCATTAAACACTAACTTAGAATCCATATTGAGCAACATTTATCGCAAATGAACAAGACTTGAAATACAAATAAAACGTGTTCCTAACATATGCTCTTTAAAATTTCTGTAAACTTTAATATCCATTGTGTAATGTTTGATGCCTTCCAATCTTTCAAGATTTGTCGGCTGTAACGATTACGCAACAATTTTCCATATGGTTCATACTTAGAATTTAGGAGCAATTCCAGGATGAGGATGTAATTCTATATCCAACCATATCCATCACACTTAGTTATCTAATAACTTTCAATTAGATATTAATGTTTTCAAATCATCTTTCATCCAAGCATGATACAACAAATAACATGATGTACATGAAAAATCCTTGTGTCAAACTTAGATTCTATTCATGTTACATCTTTTCAAAGATAATTTTCTATTTAGACTTTCTAATAGTATATCATCTTTTATTAGAATCAGTTATTTTACCGCTTATGTTTATAACAGTAAACATGTATTCCAAGGTTGTATGTTTATTTTCTAAATCATCAAGTGAAGTTTCATTGCAAAACAGGACTTAACATTTAACGTTTATGGAATGTTAATTCCTATATGTTATCCAACATATATGAAATGAGAAAATAAATATAACATTCCCACTAGCTTTCAGGAATATTAAGGAATCATCTTATTTTAATTATAAATCAAACTTGGATTTAATAATTAAACATAAGTATATCTCCTAGATGCATGTATTAATCCATTCATGAATTATTGCACTTTGTATACTTCCAAAGATTATTTGAATTCAAATACTCCTTTTAATTACTTATCGTCCTTGCACAAGTAATTACTCAAGAAAGAGTTTTGATATTCCATTGTTAATTTCATGTTAATGAAACTAAGAATGACAACCATAATCTTTATACATTTAATATGTGTAGAGAGAATTTCAATCGCAATTAATTGCTTAAGTGTGATTGATAATCTTTTCACACATTAACTATGTATACAAAATTGTAGATTATCATTTCTACTCAAAAATTTAAATCTCTAGGATTTTCATTCCCTTTGTAGAAATTCATCTTCATTCTATAGTCTAACTATAGAGTTCAAGATTAACTAAGTTTCCAAAACTAGTTATCTTTCTGGACTGCATCTAAGCATTCATAGTAATTTGCCAAATTCAATATTTGCAATTCATCTTAATGACCAACAGGTTTACCATAATCCTGTAACTCATAATCCTCAACATATTATAAAAATATTTGAGATATCCTTGCGGATCTATGAATGAGAATTCCATCATCTTTGAGATTTAACATTAACATGTTTAATCCTCATCATGATATTTACTAGTGTATTTTTAGAAGATTATGTATCTTGTAACTTTATTTTTTCAAGATAAAACTCCCACTTGCCTTTTGCAATTTATAGACTATCTATAAATACTTAGCAAGTAGAGCAACACAAAATTGTTCTCTTTTGGGACATTACAAATACATATTGACAGTTCCTTACATTTAGTTTGTTAATAACCTACTCATAAGTAGTTTAACAAATTCAGAACTTCAATTTTAAGACTTAATGTGATTCATCACATTCCATAATAAATGGTGTCTTATTAATCTTCTAAGTGGGAGTCTTATTGAGTACATACTACCCATACTCAATTTTCTAACCTTGATAGTTTTTGGAAGAAAGGAAGTTATAGTTATCTTTAATCAAACAATACTAATAAAGTTTGATTCTCCTAACTGAACACACCACAAACTTGAGGTATTTCATTAGAACTAATATTGTGAGACAATCTAAAAATATGTAAGATAAACCTATACTCCTTTTGGCTTACCTATTTACCAACTAAGTCAACTTAATGGTGAAATAGATATTCCAAGCCAATTGCAAGCTTTATAACACAAGTATTTTTTTACTAAGTCACTTACCGTCCATGTCTCAATCAAGAAGACATAAATTGTTATAATCCCACTATACGTTATAAATCATTGATCATCTCAACGACTTCTTGTATATTTCTTAATAAAGAAGACATAACAAGTTAACGTCTTACTTTATATTATAATAAGTCTTGTAACAATTAAAAGACTTCATATTTATAGCTTTACAATAAAGTATAAACATGTATAACTAAAGTAATCATGAACACCACAATTTGGTTTCAATAGTAATTTCAAGTTAATTTATTACTTCATATATTTATGACATTCCAAGAATACATAAATATTCAAATTTGAAGTAGTATTAGATTACTTCATTTATTTATGTCATTTCAATAATACATAAATATTTATTTTGAAGTAGTCTCATTATCCTTATTGACACTTGTTCTAATAGGTATCTAATTTAGAAACAATAATTATCCATGTACGGTCTCACGTAATCATGGAATTTCACCTTGTTGTTGTAATCTAGTCAAGGTCTCACTTAAGCTAAATTTCAACAAGTGTTTCTAGACTTAGAGGTGTATTAGTCATATTTAGAACGTTAGTTCTTACCTTGCGGTCAAGACAGTTCTTTAAATCATATTCCTATATGTTGTACCTTGCACACAATATAAGATTTCTCCCACTTGTGCATGGAACAACATCATGTATCAGATAAACAACACGTCACTCGTTTGTTTATGTGATAAATATGATTGTGTCATAGATATTAGTAGATATAGAACCACCTTTTTCTAGTAAGGAAATGTACATGACTATCCTTAAAACCACACGTGTCTACAATTGGAAAGTTAATTATCTAAAGACATTCTAGAGATAATTTGGGTTACTACCAAGATGTAAAAGCTTGTAGCTCCCACTGAATTACAGATCATTACAATAATGCACTATTCTATAATTACAACACAATGCTTCCACTGGATTTGACAATATTGTAAGTGTTTCATAACCAGTCAAAGCAAATAGTGTGTTATTAACTTTCCTACACCTTTGAGAAGACCCATTCGTAACAATTACATAAGTACTAAAAAGAGTGTATTCTACTATGTAGATGATGGACTATCCATCAATGCATTTAACTTGAAAATTAGGCGTACAATTTTTCCTTAATATGTCTACCATCCCCACAATAGTATGTAGCATCTAAAGTAGTCAAAGCACAACAACTAGACAAAGTATGCTAGTTTGCCTTTTACCAATTTTGCGGTAATCAGTCTAGCTTCTAATTTAATAACTCAGAAAATGTGCAATTTTCTTAACTATTAAAGTTTGCTATGAGTTATTTCTCAGAATTTAGACAATTCTAATTTTCCTATCTTACCTTTCTCATTCATGAAATAAGAATAGGATTAAGTCTCATTCTTCTTCTCATAGAAAAGAGACTATGTTTATTCTTTTAGTAAGGTTGACTCTAGCCAAAACCCCCTACGGGTGTAGATCAATTTACCACTAAAAGAATGTCTCACGTTTACAGTTTAACGTTGCATTAATACATTAAAAGAATTTATAAAATTCAATTTTAGTATTTTCGATAATACAATCTTTTCAAGAAAATAAAATACCCAAGGAAATATTCGTATAACCATTGAATTTTCTTGAAAACTAGGATCCAAATTTCCATAGTTTCACTGCATCAGTTGATCTGCTAGTAGTGAAAGTACAAAAGATGGTAATCTGACGTACAATAATCGGCAAACAATTTCCGACTCCTAGATCATTATGGGAATTACATTTGCCAAACACAATTTGCAATGTAAGCATGTTTCTTCCCATCTCATGCTTTAAGTTTCAAGGTCTCACTTACAACTTAATTAAATCGTCTAATTTAGAAACTGCAAATTCTCCATGTCACGGTCTCACGCCATGAAAATTTACCTTGTCATTAATATCTAGGCAAGGTCTCACTTACGCTAAATATTAGCTCCAAGTGTCTCTGTAACACCCCGAAAATCGGGTCCAGCGGAAGCATACATGTCATTGGGGTGCTACTCAATTGGTATCACAACACAAGTTACCAAGAACGGTTTTACTTCAACCGTTTAGAAGAAAATTTATTAACAAAAATGTTAAATTTACATTATTCAAAGTATTGGGGAAATAGGCCCATAAAATAAGTAAAGCGGTCCCAAATATAACTATCAGAGTCGTCTATGACCATGCCCCTTGCCAAGCGCCTCCAGAAATAAGCTATCATTTAAAACCTGAAAATACATGCTAAAAGGGTCAGCTTACGCTGGTGAGTTCACAGGTTTAGTTTAAAACAGTATAGTTGAACCAAATGCTTTTCGAGTTCAAATCATCGTTCACAAACAAGTCAAGTCCAACGTAGGCTAACACTGCCTAAGTCATAGTTCCAAAACCAAATCAGCAAAAAAATAAAATAGTCAAATCATCTCGAACCAATATCAATCATACAAGTACTACACTCATATAGTGTCACGCAAGTTTACTGTTACACTGGCTAAGTCACAAAAGTCAAATCACAACAACAGTTTCCTATAGGTGCACGCTATAGTAGTCAATAGGCACAGGAGCCTTTGTTGATAATTAGGCACAAAGAGCCCTTGTGTATAATAGTCATGCACTAATGCAGCTCATAACGATAACTCCGCACAATAGCAGACATGAAATAATAACCTTAGCCAGCTCGTGTAACAGTATCATAACAGTTTCAGGCCACATCAAATAACAGGTAAACACATAACGCATTCAAGTAACCAGGTCAGATATATCAGCCAAACAGTACGTTGGAGAAAACGAATCACATTTCAAGTAAAACAAGTATTGAGTTTAAGTAGAAATGAGCATGTATTCTCCCCCAAAATAGTTATAAAACGGGTAAAAGTAGGGGTCATGAACTCACCTTAGCCACAGCAATGCAAAGATCACGACAGACACAACTGGCATCTAGCTATTCACAACGGTCTCAAGACATATGGCACGACGGTTCCAAGATATACAGGCGCAACGGTACACGGAGGTACAAGCACAGCGGTACACAACAGTCTAGGATAGGCACAACCTAATACGTAAACGATTATCTCAAAATACGTCTCGCACAATAATAAAGTCTATAAAAGACATCGTGTCGTAGTTTTCGTGGATTACTTGGTTTTCAAAACTTATCAAAAGCTTAGTTTCAACCTTTCATGTGGTGTGGTAAGAAAACATAGACTCGACATACAACTCACGTCAAAGAGAAATAGACATCGACATAGTCGAGAAATACTGACGAGAACTCAAACCAAAGAAGACAAATCTATAAGTTAACGACCAATAAACACCTCAATTAAAATAACTCAGTTTGTACGTTTTGGTATTTACCCCGATATCCCAAACCATAAACGTCTTATAAATGGAAATAAGTTTAACTAATAAAATCAGTTTTTCCTCAAGTCGTCGTGACTTAAATAAATCAATTTCCTCAAAACAGTTTATTAGAATTTAATAAAAAGTATTCGTTAGTTATTAGACATTATTTCCTTATTGTGTATCCGTTACGAATCAAATATATTAAAGTCGCAATGAGTCTAATATATTGTATTCGCCTCCAGTCCAATAAGTCCATAAATGTCCATTGTCCAATAATTCGAGACCGATATATGTCCAAGTATATTATTAATCCGATATGAATCCAATAATGTCATGTCACAAATCAAGTAACCGAGTATTAATTTTCCAAGTAGCCGAAACGTACCAAGTGAACAAGTAAATACACGCTAGTCCAATACTCGCAAAATGTTCAAAATATATCACCATGTCTCACCATTTCTTTTGACAATCTACTATTACCAAAATTAACACAAACACATTCTTATGTATGAAATGGGCTTGAGGCTCAAATTAAACTAAACACACTATCAATAATTTTATGGGCTTCGGCCCAAGCTAACGCAAACCAAACGCGCCCCTATGGGCTGTTAAACCCAAGTCTAATCCAACCCAAACACCAACGCACCCACAACACAATTATTAACCTAACACGACATAACTATTAAATCAAATACAACCACAAACATAGGCTCGGAACCATCACCCCTTGTGGGTTCCTTATCTACCAAAACCAAAACAATGAACACCCTTTTCGGGTTCTCGTTAGACCACGCAAAAACCAACACAACAACACCATCTTAGTAACTAAAAATCAAATCCCAGTATTACCGAGACCATGGAGGGTCTCGGCTCACCCCATGTCGACCAAACATAACAGTACTATATCCAAATCTGAACTCGTGACCAGGACTCGCATAACCACCATAACGAACCAATATTACTCACTTTGCCGAGACCACGTGGTCTCGGCTTCGAGCCATGACGCGAACCAATAACCACAACAGACTAGGAACTAGCGGCTACAACAGCAACAACAAAAAGTCAACACCACCCTTGTGGTTGTTTAACTCAACGCAACAACAATAACTTAACCAGTGGAGACACAACCCACTCGGGTTTCTTATAAGTTTCGTGACCACAGAAATCAAGCAACATTATATTCGGGTTTAATCTTCAAATTGAGACCATAACAACAAACCCTCAACATCATTAACGCAAGGATTCACAGATTTAACCAAGACGAATCCGGGTCGAACCGACCCGAATCCAAAAACATCACACTAACACCTCTGGTTAATCTTCTTACCACACGATTATTATTTCAACACGTTTTAATTCCAAAATAAGTCCGTTTATATTTATCCACGAAAACTCTAACCAAGATTCACAATCGGTTTTAACAAAAAAATAAATAAATAAATAAATAAAAAATAAACAAAAATGTGATTCACAAACAAACATACCAAGAAATCACAAGAAAATAGAGGCGAAAGAAAAAAAAGAGAGGGAAGGCGTGAGACGGCTGCGGTGGCAGCCAAGGTGGCTGTGGTGGCTGGAACTCGCGGATGGACCCTCGAACAACTTCAAAACATTAAGAAAAAAGTGGGAGAGGTGATGTTTTAATGGTGGTGATGGCGGTGTAAGGTGATGGTGGTGGCAGCTTGTGGTTGAGAAAAAGGGTTGTAGTAGATGCAGTGGTGGTGGCGTACGGTGTGTGAGGGAGTGGATGGCTGAGTTGGTGGTCGCCAGATGTTGGCCGGAACATGGCAGCGGCTGCCGGAAAAAGGAAATATATTAACCCTAAAATGGGTTATAGTTGGGTATATATAGGCTACTAAAAGTTGTGAAATACCCTAGGGACCAAAGCTGTAAATAACTAAAGTTTAGGGCGGCGGGTGCAAAATTCCACAAGGACCATTTCTGGAATTTTTGAAATGTTTCACGAAATCAAGTCCGGGGCTTATTTAGACTAGTAAACGATAAATTCAAGACACGGGAATTTCACCACTGCGTTCAGAATAATTTTTCCAATAAAAACGACTATTCATACGCCTCGTTTCTCACAAATAATAAAATAATCAAATCAAATCGTCGGTTGTGCCAGTACGCGTTGTGTACAATTTTCACGTTTCGCGAGATAACTTCACGTTTTATTGTCAAATGAGCTCGGAAAGGTTCGTAAATGAAAAACAGGAATAATCTCATATAAAAATATATTCGGAAATTTACGGGTTGTCACAGTCTTTTATAATTAGATAGCATGGACTTAAATTTTAGGGTATTTATTTTGATGTGACAATCAAAATATGTACAAAGAATCATGCACACATCTTCGTATCATAAGTTTTCAAAACAATTTTATTTACCAATTAGGCTAAGAGTTAAACCAACAAAGTTTTAATTGAGGTATTGGGTTCACCAATCAAAGACTTACCTACAATTATCGCCCACGATATCCTACTGCTGCATGAGTCAAAAGACCCAAGTTATTCGGATAATTACCACAAAAGTGGTGCGTGGAATTGAGGTCAATTCACCCTTAAGATGAATTTGCACAAAAAATAGCATTACTTGGTAGCTCCAATTAGACGCACAAAGGAGCGGAGAGACAAACGTCCGCCCGAAGGCTAATTAAAAACGCGTCCCTTTCGGATGACAATTTAATGTCAAGCCTCCTTATACCCCTCTTATAGTTTGTCTAAACTGGGTGAGTGTTCACACTATTGGTACAAAACTCATCACTCAATCAAAAGTTTATGATTCTAAGTCTTAAAAAATATGTTATAAACTATAATATTGCTAGTCTCACCTGGGAGCAAATTACCGTGCGAAGCGAACCACTGTCTGCACATAAGACTTTGCAATATATAATTTATCACATCAAGGTTTCATAGTTATTAGGTCAATTTATTTTCTATTCGAAAAGTTGCCTCTTTTTGCTTACAATTCAACATATAATTTAAACAAAAAAAAGCAAAATAATTTAATAAAAATAACTAACCACATAATAACTCATATAATCTTAACAATTAAATCATATAGTCACATGCAAACCTTTTGATAAAATCTTATTAATAATCTATATATGTTTTAATATGCATATAATTACTAAGAATCTAATTGGTTTTCGAGCTAATTGTACCAATGGACCACATACACCAAACAATTTGGTTGCGTAAGTCTTAGCAAACATATACCACGTTGCACATAAAAGATTCATTAATTTAATTAATTAGGTCTTCCCTAATTTTAGATATAACAACCTGCTAATTTGCAGGACAATTCTATTCAACAAACTCGAATTTATTTTCTTGACATTTATTTGAGAACCATTTTTACATATACTTTTTACCTGAACAAACGTGAAACTGAGAATAAATATTTTATCACTAGAACTTAGGCTATATTTAGTCCACAATGCTCTGGTACCTTGCTCCTACTCCGGTTCACAATTTTAAACCATAAAACAATTTCCTATTTTTTAAATACTTACGGTTGTCAAATCAACAAACGCTATTCGCTATTTAAGATTTAACACCCGATACACTCAATTCTCCCAACGATTGTTTCTAATGCATTTTTATACTTCCGAAATTATTAACAAAGTTCCAAAAATATTTCCTGACGCCTAAAGTAATTTCTTTATACCTTACGTTTAATTACGTACAACTTTCGTTAATCACCGAACCAACAACCAACACCTATTTTTAACACCCGATACATACAACAAATACTCTTTTGTATCAAAACTACTCATCTAATTTCATTTTTTGTACAATGGCCCCCCCCCCCCCCCCCCATGTTTTTACTTTCAATTGCTAGACAAGAATTCTATGGCATTAACTATCCAACATTATACCACAAAACATGGATTCTAAATCCAAAATGGTGGCTTGACCACAAAATTTGTCCCCTTGCCCCCTATTCGGCCACCCTCCTTCACCATAGCCAATTAATAAATTTTGACCCAACTATTCCATGGTTGAAACCTCCTAGTATAAATACATAGTTCTTACACCATTTTGCACTAGCTTATTAGTTCAAGAAAAAGAAAATATTCTCCCATTTTCTCTACACAAAGTCGACACACATAGGAGCATGGAAGGACATATCTTGATCTTTGGTTAAGTCCAAGCATTCTTAGGGTGTTCTAGCAAAGGTTTGGAGCATTGATCTTGAGGTTAACCAAGTGTTTTACAACTCTCATCTCACTAGTTACTTTTGTAAGTAATCCTACAAAAGTTCATGTTTTCTCTATGTCATCTTGCTAGTTAAGTGTATACTTAGTTATCACTTGGTACATGTTGATAAAGATTTACAATGATCCTTTAACAAAGATTATGTTTTTTTTAACAAGCTTTGGGTTACAAGAAAACTAGTTAGAAAAACTCTTCATAAAAAGGTGGTAATAAACCTTATAAACATGTGTATTAGTAAACTTGTATATTTAGACATTCTTGATGATTATTATATGGACCTTAGCATCTTGTTAAGTTTATGGTTCGATCATTATCATTATGATGAGAAGTTGATGGCAGAACTAGGATTAGATTGAAGTTAGTTTTGACACTTTTGATAAACAATCTGTCCCATTTTGTAAAAACTGGAAAAATCAGTAGGTTGTGAGTAATTTTAGGCTAGATATTCAGAAAATAGATACAAAAACGAAACCGTAGCCGCTTGAATGAGTTAAAACGAGCTCGTAACGAAAAAGATACGCTAGTTTCAATTTTTACGACGAAAACAATTATTTTCAGAAAATTTATGAATCTGTCCAGATTATTTTGAAAGACCAAAACTGATGATAAATGGCATCTAGACTAGCCGAGACCTTGAAAAGCCTAGAGTATACTTAAATACCTTCGCGGGGATAGGTCAAACTTAAGAAACGAAGCTACGACGCAAAAGTTATGGCCAACAGAATGTTTACGTCAACATATACGTTGACAGCCTATTATTTCCTCTATTAGAAAGCTGTTAAAATTAATAGAGTTGGATTTTGGACCTTTTGAGTACATTTTGGTTAAAATGAAGTAAACGAAAATGGTAGGACATTATATAGACTTTTTGGGCGCGTTAGAAATTTTTGAAATAGCCATTAACATGACGACTAAAATTTGGTCGCAAGATAAACAAGTTACATTTTTCTAAAGTGGTAATTTTCTAAATAAAGGATCAAGTTAACGCAACTATATTTTGACAACAAATATTACAACGACATGTACAAGTGATAACGTAAAGTATGAACTTGCGTGCATGACCTTGTTTTCGAACCTAAGACACATGTAATATTTAGGTCGCGAGTAGAGTTATCGGACTAAATTTGCCGTTTACAATTTATCAATCGGGATTTGCTTTTGCTAAGGTGAGTTCTCGTAGCCCCTTTTTCATTATGTTTTCCTTGGGAGAAAATGGTACTCAAATGATATTTTTAACTGTTTTCATGCTGTGAACAACTGGTTTCATGATTTTGGACAATATGTGTTTTGATTTCAATATGTGCTTTACTGTGCGAATTCAGATTGTGTGACTTAGCTGGAACGTGCGTACTTGTTTTGTGATGCATTGTTGGTATCATTTTGGGAAGTGCACCTAGTATATCATTTTGGGAAGTGCACCCAGTATATTATTTTGGGGAAGTGGCACCCAGACTATGTGTGGATCAATTATGCGTGTTAGCCGTCTGTGATAGTTTGTGATCTTTGTTATGTGCTCATATTTGTATATCTTGCTCACTATTGCCCTACGCTACTATTTCACAGCTCAATGGTTTTGCTTTTAAACCTACGAGCTCACCAACATTATGTTGACGTTTTCGAGTATCCATTTTCAGGTGTTAAGAATGAAGGTACTATAGAAGGTTGAGTTTTGGCCTGACTTAGCAAGACTTAGTCAAGACCCTCCCGGGTTATATCTCGTGGAGTTGCATTCTGATAATGATTAGTGTTGTTGTGTAACTTTGAGACTCATTTCGTTTTGTATTTTGTATCTATCCCTGTTGTGGGAGTTTGGGACTATTATCAGTTCAATGTATTACATTTAGTATTTCTCTATTGTGACACCTTGTGTTCTTGACAATGAGGTCATACCCCGTAAATGCCCTTCTGCTACGCCATTTTTGGGGTGTGACAGATTGGTATCAGAGACTTGGTTATAGAGAATTAGGTGGTTTAACCTAGACTATAACCTAAGAATCCTCATATAGATTGCATTATAGGAACTACGTGTGCGATTATGCGTATAGTATGACACGAAGTGATGATGATAAGTAAATGCAGCATGATGCTATCTTAAAAACGCCTGGCCAACATTTTTACGATAACATGATGCGGCATGGACTTATCAAATTCATGGATTGTCAGATAGGATGTTGAGTGTAGTAGTACGACACGTATGCTGACCTATCCTGCCTATCTCCTATCTATCGTTTACCAATGTCCTGCTTTGTAGAATCATGCCTCCAAAAAGGTCGACTCGAGTTAACCGAAGCATTCAACCACCGAGGGGTGGAAGGACTGGTGGACGAGGAGGTAGGGCAGAAGGTCGCGGCACGAGAAGCGACGATGCCGGCAACGAGACTCCTGATGTTGCTACTATTATCGCCCAACAACTACGGGAACTGTTACCCACTATCGTCACCCAAATTGGCGACCATATCAGCAACCAAGGGAACAACGTTAGTGGGAATAATCAAGCGGACAACAACGGTGGAAGTGATCACGTCAATGATGGGAACCATAACAACGGTAACAAGGGATGTACTTACAAGGAATTTACCGCGTGCAAACTGATGGACTTTGATGGCAATGGAGGTGCGATAGCTTATACTCGATGGATCGAGAAGATGGAGTCAGTAATTGACATAAGTGAGTGTGCGAGTCATCAGAAGGTGAAGTATGCTGCTTGTTCATTGATTGGAAAAGCATTGACTCGGTGGAATACGCAAATTCAGGCTAAGGGCAGAGAAGCTGCCATAGGGATGAGTTGGGATGAATTTAAGGCATTGTTAAAAGAGGAGTATTGTCCGGACAATGAGATACAGAAACTGGAACATGAGTTCTACCACCATACCATGGTAGGAGCTGATCATACTACTTATATGGATCGATTTCATGAGCTTGCTAGACTGGTACCTCACATGGTCACTCCTGAATCCAAAAGAATTAAGAGGTACATTTATGGTTTGTTCCCTGAGATTCGCGGGATGGTGAAAGCGACTGAACCCCCTACCCTTCAGAGCGCAATACTGAAATCTGCAACCTAAACGGATGAAATGGTTAGGAATGGGACATTGTCCAAGAATGGTGATAAGAGGAAGACCGTGAGCGAGCCAAGTAAGCAAGGAGATGTAAATGGTGACAATAAGAAGGCGGAATGGGGAAAAGGATTTGTGGCAACTAGTGCCGTCAAGAAGGAGTATCATGGTTCTTTCCCCAATTGCATCAAATGTAACTACCACCACCTGGAGACTATACCCTGCCTAGTGTGTTTCAGCAGCAATCAGACTGGTCACTTTGCAAGGAATTTTCGAGCAGTAGTCATGTAGGCAACACCAGTTAATGTCAGTTACCCAAGGACATGCTTCGAGTGCGGGAGCCCGGATCATTTCCGAAACATGTGTCCTAAGTCGAATAGGGCACAGGGGCAAGTGCGAAATAACCAGAGTGTTGATCCCAGTTGAGCTTCACGATCTTATTAATTACTTTAGATAAATCTAAGGTAATCGGTATAGAAACTGATCTTGAGTTGTATATCAAATATTATGCGGAAACTAATACTTGATCTTAAGAAGAATAAACACAAACGAATTATCAAACAACACTTCAATATATTAATACGATTGCTCTGAATAGCAATAGGGTTACAAGAAACCTTGAAGTGTAAAACAATACGTATGCTAAGATAAACAATCAATCGATCTCTAACTCTAACCCTAGAACCTCCTTTTATAGCGTAAGGAGTCCTAGTCGGTTTACAAGACTTCCTATTCAAGAAAAAAATTCATACGTATCTTTTCTATACTTATCTTAACATACTTTACATAATTAATAAGCAGCAGAGTAATCCTTCTAGCAGCAGAGTCCTCGTGAGCTAGCAGTAGAGTTACAATATGCCTATTATACCAAAACAGCAGAGTTACCAAACCAGCAGAGTTCTTGTGCTAATCAGCAGAGTTACATAACTATCCAGCAGAGTTGTAATTCTCGAATCAGCAGCATTTCAGACCCAACACAGAGTCAGGCTGTAGTGACTAATGGAAACACTGGAAACAATGGCAACCTACCTCGTGACGAGTATGTTATCCTTAAACGGATATTAGACTATCATACTGTTTGATTCCAACATCGATTATAGATTTGTTTCCACTCAGTTCATGCCTCTGTTAAAGGCAAAGCCTAGTGTCCTAGCTCTTAGTTATGAGATTGATATAGTGTACGACCAAAAGGTAGAAACCGATAAGATGATTCAAACCTTCAACACCTGGTAGTAAGATCTTGGAGTGCGGAAATGCCACCTGTTCATTTTTGAGCAACCCCAAACTTTGACTAAAATTTTTCTTTTCTTCAAAAAAAAAAAAAAAAAAAAAAAAAAAAAAAGTAAGCTTTTTAGCAACTTTTAACTTAACTTCATGTCAGTTCTTGTTTCATGAGATGTGAGATTTAGTTTAAAGTTGCTACTTAGTTTAAAATTTTTAAATGATTTTGCTCAAGAATGGACGAGGCATTTCATGAGACCTAATCACTCGAGGGTTACTATAAAACCGCCTATTTCAGTGCGCTTAGTAGGACGAGCAGAAACCCAAAGATACCTCGCGCGCTTAAGACTTCCCTAGAGTACTTCGTAAAGACCTCACAGGATTTACCCCTCCTTGAGGAACTGGGATACTCATCAACCTAACTCCTGGAGCGACACAAATTTCATGATACGCGATACTTCTCGAAGAAAGATTCTGAACCCGAATATCATTAGTTGAGAGTGTACAAGACTGACAACCCTAAAACCGTGTTAAGAACGATATGCAGGCAATTCGAGTTTTCAGGATAAGTCCTTTGGTTTGATCGATGCCTCCATAGTATTCAAAGATAAGAAATCCAATTAGAGCGACATACATGAGGAGCGCCTTACCTATTATATCGAATCGTGACAAGACAATCCACATCGCAATTTTGGTAGACACTATAGGACGCATTATGAACACAGTTAGATTGGAGTACGACCTACCATTCCTAGACCGATGGTCAAGGTGAGCACACTATCCGACATTAGGAGATATGCTTAGGGCACGCACTATTGATTTTGGAGGAAACAGGAATGCACATCACTCTTAGTTGAGTCTTCTCTTTGGATATCTACTAGTTATTTATTTGAAAGCGATCCAAAAATTGAGCCAATCCTTCAAAAATGTTGAGTTCTTTTCTTACAACTTGATATTTAACTTGATTTCATGACAGTTCTTGTTTGATGAGTTGTGAAGTTAGGTTAGATTCAAGTTGTTACGTAGTTTAAGGATAGGTCCAACTTGTTGCTTAGCTTAATCTCATGACAGTTCTTGTTTGATGAGTTGTGAGATTAAGCTGAAAACAAGTTGTTACTGGGCTTAAACTTAAGGTTTAGCTTAATCTCATGACAGTTCTTGTTTGATGAGTTGTGGGGTTAAGCTAAATTTCAGTTGAGGCTCAACTTAAACTACCGAAAAGATGCCTAAGGTTTTTGACGGATTTACTCAAGGACGGGAAAGCTTGCTTTGCTGTGTGATTTTTATGTGGTTTCATTTGTGTGATTTCTAGAGGTTATGAAGTATTAATAGTACCAATTGGGGAGTAGCACCCGATACTATTTGGATTGACACCCACACCCTTACCTTCTGTGTGCAACCAAACCGAAGGGTGAATACTGTCCGATCAAGCTCAGACCCTTAGCCAACTGAATTTTGAGGACAAAATTCTATTAACGGGGGTAGACTATAACAACCCGCTAATTTGCAGGACAATTCTATTCAACAAACTCGAATTTATTTTCTTGACATTTATTTGAGAACCATTTTTACATATACTTTTTACCTGAACAAACGTGAAACTAAGAATAAATATTTTATCACTAGAACTTAGACTATATTTAGTCCACAATGCTCCGGTACCTTGCTCCTACTCCGATTCACAATTTTAAACCATAAAACAATTTCCTATTTTTTAAATACTTACGGTTGTCAAATCAACAAACGCTATTCGCTATTTAAGATTTAACACCCGATACACTCAATTATCCCAACAATTGTTTCTAATGCATTTTTATACTTCCGAAATTATTAACAAAGTTCCAAAAATATTTCCTGACGCCTAAAGTAATTTCTTTATACCTTACGTTTAATTACGTACAACTTTCGTTAATCACCGAACCAACAACCAACACCTATTTTTAACACCGGATACATACAACAAATACTCTTTTGTATCAAAACTACTCATCTAATTTCATTTTGTGTACAATGCCCCCCCCCCCCCATGTTTTAACTTTCAATTGCTAGACAAGAATTCCATGGCATTAACTATCCAACATTATACCACAAAACATGGATTCTAAATCCAAAATGGTGGCTTGACCACAAAATTTGTCCCCTTGCCCCCTATTCGGCCACCCTCCTTCACCATAGCCAATTAATAAATTTTGACCCAACTATTCCATGGTTGAAACCTCCTAGTATAAATACATAGTTCTTACACCATTTTGCACTAGCTAACTAGTTCAAGAAAAAGAAAATATTCTCCCATTTTCTCTACACAAAGTCGACACACATAGGAGCATGGAAGGACATATCTTGATCTTTGGTTAAGTCCAAGCATTCTTAGGGTGTTCTAGCAAAGGTTTGGAGCATTGATCTTGAGGTTAACCAAGTGTTTTACAACTCTCATCTCACTAGTTACTTTTGTAAGTAATCCTACAAAAGTTCATGTTTTCTCTATGTCATCTTGCTAGTTAAGTGTATACTTAGTTATCACTTGGTACATGTTGATAAAGATTTACAATGATCCTTTAACAAAGATTATGTTTTTTTTAACAAGCTTTGGGTTACAAGAAAACTAGTTAGAAAAACTCTTCATAAAAAGGTGGTAATAAACCTTATAAACATGTGTATTAGTAAACTTGTATATTTAGACATTCTTGATGATTATTATATGGACCTTAGCATCTTGTTAAGTTTATGGTTCGATCATTATCATTATGATGAGAAGTTGATGGAGGAACTAGGATTAGATTGAAGTTGTGGTTAAATGGTTAAAATGGCTAGAAGATTAGAAAATATAGTTTTGACACTTTTGATAAACAATCTGTCCCATTTTGTAAAAACTGGAAAAATCAGTAGGTTGTGAGTAATTTTAGGCTAGATATTCAGAAAATATATACAAAAACAAAACCGTAGCCGCTTGAATGAGTTAAAACGAGCTCGTAACGAAAAAGATACGCTAGTTTCAATTTTTACGACGAAAACAATTATTTTCAGAAAATTTATGAATCTGTCCAGAGTTTTGAAAGACCAAAACTGATGATAAATGGCATCTAGACTAGCCGAGACCTTGAAAAGCCTAGAGTATACTTAAATACCTTCGCGGGGATAGGTCAAACTTAAGAAACGAAGCTACGACGCAAAAGTTATGGCCAACAGAATGTTTACATCAACATATACGTTGACAGCCTATTATTTCCTCTATTAGAAAGCTGTTAAAATTAATAGAGTTGGATTTTGGACCTTTTGAGTACATTTTGGTTAAAATGAAGTAAACGGAAATGGTAGGACTTTATATAGACTTTTTGGGCGCGTTAGAAATTTTTGGAATAGCCATTAACATGACGACTAAAATTTGGTCGCAAGATAAACAAGTTACATTTTTCTAAAGTGTTAATTTTCTAAATAAAGGATCAAGTTAACGCAACTATATTTTGACAACAAATATTACAACGACATGTACAAGTGATAACGTAAAGTATGAACTTGCCTGCATGACCTTGTTTTCGAACCTAAGACACATGTAATATTTAGGTCGCGAGTAGAGTTATCGGACTAAATTTTCCGTTTACAATTTATCAATCGGGATTTGATTTTGCTAAGGTGAGTTCTCGTAGCCCCTTTTTCATTATATTTTCCTTGGGAGAAAATGGTACTCAAATGATATTTTTAACTGTTTTCATGCTGTGAACAACTGGTTTCATGATTTTGGACAATATGTGTTTTGATTTCAATATGTGCTTTACTGTGCAAATTCAGATTGTGTGACTTAGCTGGAACGTGCGTACTTGTTTTTTGATGCATTGTTGGTATCATTTTGGGAAGTGCACCCAGTATATCATTTTGGGAAGTGCACCCAGTATGTCATTTTGGGAAGTGCACCCAGTATATTATTTTAGGGAAGTGGCACCCAGACTATGTGTGGATCAATTATGCGTGTTAGCCGTCTGTGATAGTTTGTGATCTTTGCTATGTGCTCATATTTGTATATCTTGCTCACTATTGCCCTACGCTACTATTTCACAGCTCAATGGTTTTGCTTTTAAACCTACGAGCTCACCAACATTATGTTGACGTTTTCGAGTATCCATTTTCAGGTGTTAAGAATGAAGGTACTATAGAAGGTTGAGTTTTGGCCCGACTTAGCAAGACTTAGTCAAGACCCTCCCGGGTTATATCTCGTGGAGTTACATTCTGATAATGATTAGTGTTGTTGTGTAACTTTGAGACTCATTTCGTTTTGTATTTTGTATCTATCCCTGTTGTGGGAGTTTGGGACTATTATCAGTTCAATGTATTACATTTAGTATTTCTCTATTGTGGCACCTTGTGTTCTTGACAATGAGGTCATACCCCGTAAATGCCCTTCCGCTGCGCCATTTTTGGGGTGTGACATTAGATCTATCCTTTTACATTTAGCAAACAACTTAACAATTAATTACAAACCCTAATCCATGATAAACATGCATGTTTCATCATGGATTAATTTACAAGTAAAGGAACGTAACCCTTTACACACATAAACACACATGTTCCTAATTTTAGGGTTACAAAACTAATTTTTAATTAAAGAGGGCTCGCCCCCCCCCCCCCCCCCCAAAAAAAAATTAGGGTTCAAATTTTTTAATGTTCTAAACCCTAAAACATTCGACCAACATGTTAATCCTAATCAAAGATTCGATTTTTATGTGTTTCGATAATACAATTACATGTTAAACGGCTCGTGATGCCACTGTTAGAATTTAAGTACCATAACAATTATATAAATAATTCGTACATCATCAAAGCACATAGCGGAAGCATAAGATCATATTTAACACGTAAAGGATTAACCGAAAATTAAAGACACGTACCTTTGATCCTAGCAAGAATAAGGATCAATACTTCAAATCTTCTTCTTGAATAATTAAGGTGGATTAGCGAGAAACCCCTTACCATTTTGTTTCTCAATCCAAGAGGTATTAACTATAGTGAGTTAATAACCAAGGTTTTGTACACACGTACTATAACCGATTAATGTTTGATGCTAGTAAAAGAACAAAATATTAAACCAAAACACTTTGTTTAAGAAAACAAGAATCGATCCCCCCTTCTAGGGTTAAGATCGATCGGATTTAGCAAAGAAGAAGGAAAAGAAAGGTTTAGGGTTATTGTTAGGAATATGAATATTCAGCTGAAGACTCGTTCACCCCGAGTACTTATTAGCACATCATAGCTCGTAGGATTATCAATAATATTATTAGTAGCTTAGTTATTATTATTAGTATTGTGGAGTGGGTCGGGTCTTTACCCTCTGTCAGCTCACTCTACAGCCCGCTAGGGGCATAATATATTGTAAGTATAAATACCCCTTCCCACACATGGGAAGGGTTGGAACTCTCATTACATTCAAGCTAATACACATAGTTTTCTCTCACTAGAAGTTCCCATCTCTCTCTCTCTAGCTTCTTGTTCATTCGATCCTTAATCAAGCCTCAAACAAGTGTTTCTTGCATTGTGAATACCCTACAATTGGTATCAAGAGCCATGGTTAGGTCCATGAGAGTTGGTATTCACGGATTTGTGTAGTTTTTGAGGTTTTTTGGTTCGATTTAATAAGTAGCATAAAATCCATTTTGTGCTTTGTTTAGTGATTAGAAGTTGTTATACCTTGTACTTTCTAGCTTAAGAATAGTATTAGAGTGGTATTTGGTGTTTGGATTCACAGATCTAAGAACGGTGTGGTGATTTTGGGGTAATTCGTGGGTGTTTATTGTTGTGTTCTTCGCAGCGGTTTGTGTCCTTGGGACATGTTCTTGGACTCGGTTTGTGTCACCTCGTAGATACGGTTTGTCTTATTACTTGTTTAGGCAAAAAGACAAAAGGCAGTGAAAGCGACGTGCTTGGGAGTTTGTGTCTACTCGGTTTGTCCCTGCTGCGTGTACTCGGTTTGTGCCTACTCGATTTGTCCCTCCAGCGTGTACTCGGTTTGTGTAGACGCGGTTTGTCTCTGAGGAGTTTACTCGGTTTGTGTCTACTCGATTTGTCTCTGCAGCGTGAACTCGGTTTGTATCTACTCGGTTTGTTCCAGCAGCGTGCACTCGGTTTGTGTCTACTCGATTTGTCTCTGCAGCGTGAAATCGGTTTGTATCTACTCGGTTTGTTCCAGCAGCGTGCACTCGGTTTGTGTCTACTTGAGTTGTCTCTGCAGCGTGTAGTCGGTTTGTGTATACGCGGTTTATCTCTCAGACTTGTATGCGGTTTGTGTCTTGGTGATTTTAGAAATTCCCGCGAAAGATTCAATTTCTCAGTTAAATCACAAGATCTGTAAAATCCCGTAGTTACTATGGCTACCACATCAAGCACATCATTAGAAGATATTCAAGCAGCAGGATCTGACACTCGTCCACCTATGCTAGATAGGACGGATTATGAGTCTTGGGCACAACGAATAAGACTTTACTGCTTGGGAAAAGATAATGGTGTTAACATTCTTAAGTCAATTGACGAAGGACCTTATCAGATGGGTACCACCAGAGACGTTGTTACAACTGGTGAAGATGGGACTGTAACTTGGGGCATCGACAGACCTAGAAACTACAATGATCTTAATGAAGAAGAAAAGAAGAGGTATGATGCTGATATTAGAGCCTCAAACATAGTCATTCAAGGTCTTCCAAAGGATGTATACAAGCTCATCAATTTCAACACTGAAGCCAAGGCTGTGTGGGACAACGTTAAAATGTTGTTGGCAGGGTCAGAACTCACAAAGGAAGATCGTGAGTCACAGCTGTATGATGAGTTCGAGCATTTCAAAATGAACCCAGGAGAGAATATCACAGACTACTATGTGAGATTTCATAAGTTGGTGAATGATATGAGGATGATCAGAATGACTATGCCCAATATCCAACTTAACTCAAAGTTTGTGAACAACATGACTCCTGAATGGGACAGATTTGTTACTGCTGTCAAACTCAACAAAGGTTTAAGGGATACTAACTATGAACAGCTGTATGCTTACCTGCAACAACATGAGAAGCATGCGGTCTACGATCGGGTGCTGAGAGAAAAGTTTAATCCTTCAACTACAAATGATCCACTGGCGTTCATGACAAATGTTCAACCGACAATCCAATCATCTTCCAACCCAAGCTATCATCAACTTCACTCACATGTACCTGCTATGAGTTCTCAACTTGACTCAGGCTACTCTCAGACCGACAAAATGATTGACAACCTCACCAATCAAGTATCATTACTGGTTCAACAGTTTCAAGCATCACTCCCTCAGACCAACAATCAGTTAAGGAATTCATCCAATCCACGCAATCTAGCAATGGTGGAGGATGGGAAAATTGTGGTTCAGAATGTGCAAGGGAGAGCAGGTAGAAACATGGGTCGAGGTTATGTGCAGAATAGAGCAGGGAATGGCAATCAGGGTCAAGGAAAACAGATCAAGTGTTATAATTGTGGGGGGCTTGGACACATTGCTAGAAACTACAATCAACCTAAACGTCCGCAGAACTCATATTACTTCAAAGACAAGATGCTGTTAATGCAAGCTCAAGAGAATGGAGCTGTATTGGATGAGGAAGAGTTATTGTTCTTGGCAGGAGATGGAGGAAATACTTTTGATGAAGATGTGGATGAGAAACCTGTTCAGGATCTAGCACTTAATGATCCTAACATCTTCAAGGCAGATGACTGTGATGCATATGACTCTGATGTAGATGATGAACCTACGGCTCAAACAATCTTCATGGCTAACTTGTCTTCCCTGGTTTCATCTCCCCGTCAAGCTGGTCCTTCCAATGCATCCGTGATATCTGAGGTACTCAAAATTTATGACACATATAATATTGTCGAGGGACAAAAGAATCCCGAAGAAGTACATCAGGTAGATGTTTCTGACTCAAGTAATGTTGACATGGAAAATAGCAATATTATTTCATATGAACAGTATTTGCATCACAACAACTCGCCTGATGTACCAAATGGTGAATCTTTTGTCAATAATGATGTGTGTGTTATGAGTAATGTATGTGCCTTAGATAATGCGGGTAATATAGATAATGCATGTGTGTACCATGAGAACAAATTGCCTGTCCCTGATGATAACTTGATCACTAGACTAAACATCTATAAAGAACAAGTTGCTATGTATGAACAGCGTGCTAAGTTTGAGCTTAATGACCGTGAGCAGAAATTAGAAGGTCAAATGAGTACACTTATTAAAGAGTCTAGAGTGCGAGAAGAAACATTAAAATTAGAGTTGAGTTCTTTGAAAAGTCAGCTAGAACAGTCTGTCAAACAGAAATAGGAAGCACAAAAGTGTGTAACTACACTTAAGCAAGAATTCAAACAAAAAGAAACAACTCTTTTAAATGATTTCTCTAGACTCAAGACGTTAAAAAATAAGCTTGAAGATAAGTTGTACACACAAAATCAAACCATACAAACTGCTCAAATGATTCATAAGCACATAAAGTTGAGTGATAAGCATAGTAAAATCATGATAGGTGAACCTAAGTCAACCATCCTTAGGGACATGAAAGTACTTCAACCAGCCCTATATGATGGTAATGTGATGCTTATGCCTATTCATGACCAACCTGAGCATATCTACACTAATGAAGAGGATGAGATAAGTGATAAAACGAGGGAAAAAATGAATGAGAAAATGAGGGATCCCGAGTGCATAGCCAGACGAATAATAATCAAACCCCATGATTATTATGAGGAAAATCGTTTGACTGTGTTTGCTCCTCAAAAGAAGTTAACACCTGAACAGATATTTTGGAAACAAGATAATGAAAAACTTAAGGTAGATAAACTTAAGGCCAACACCCCCCTCATTAGAAAAGTTGCGTCCATAACGGTGTATCCTCCCAATACACCTAGGAATCTGGTGCCTTTGTCTCTTCCCACTGAATGCAAAACCTTTATTAGCTTATATGTGCTTTGGCAATTATTTGCTGATTTTGATAAAACATGTAATAAGAGAATCACACCAACCGGCATTACTGAGGGGGAAAGGTGTTTTGAACATGCAAAAAGGTGTTACTTAACTGAGGTCATGCCATTCTTTAAACTACTTAAAGAACATTTTGAAGGGTTGCAAACTGCCCTTAAAGTCGAAATAAAAGAAATGGAAGTAGTGTTTAAAGACATGGAAAATGAGGTGAATGAATATGCAATAGAGCTTAAGAGTCGAGAGATTGAAAGAAAAAACATACTCATTACTAACGACAACTTGATTGCTAAATGTATTGCACAAGATGTATTTTACACTGTTACTGATTCTGCATTGTCCGCTTGTCAATTTAATGAGTATGCTATTGCGTTAAATGTCACCCAGAATCGTGTTGTTGAGCTTGAGGGGGAGAATTTAAAATTGCTTGAAAAAATTCAAAATGATGACCATGATAATATGGTTAAACGTTTTTCAAAATTAGAAGTTGAATATCTTAATTTGCAATTGAAACATCAACATTTAAATGAAAAACATAAAATATCAAATGACAAGACATCCTTGGATGCTCCTGAATTTGATACTTATTTTGAATTAAGCAAACGAGATGAGACAATTCAAGCTCACACGAACACGATTCGAATGTTGAGGGCCCAAATTGCCCAATTGAAATCCAACAAGTATGAAGTGTATGGCACCAATAAACCTTCGTCTTCAGATTCTCAGAATTTTCAATATCAAAACACCATAAATAAGTTACATTATGAAAATGAGTGTTATCGAGAAGAAAATTCAAAGGTCAAACAACATTTCAAAGAGTTATATGATTCCATTAAAGTTACAAGAAGCAATCACAATGATCAAATAACCTCTTTGACAAATGAAATTGAGAATCTTAAGGCTCGGGTGAAAGGTAAAATGCCATGCACCACTTGTAATTGTGATGCACCAAAGGCTAGTGATAGTAAAAAGTATGATGTTGATGTTGGGCGTATCCCGTTTAAGCTTAGAAATAACAGCTTTGCTCATCAAACATATCTAGATCATCTTAGAGAGGGCCTTGACACACTTCGTGAGGTAGTTAAAGAGGATAGGACTGATAAGCCACTTGATAGGGCAGTTGTCTATGCCTGCAAACTCACGAAAAGGATTCAGGAAAACTTAGAATATGCCATAGGCTCAATTCCTAAGTTTAGCAGCCATAGAGATAGATTTGTTGCATCATCATCCACTGTTGAGAACAAGCATGTAGCCTTTGATCTACCACCAAAAACATCAGAACCCAACACATCATTATCAGGAAGGCATGTGACAGACAAACAAACTAATGTTACCTTCGATGCTTCTACAGGAGTAAAAAGTGACACCCAAGCTAGCGGGTCAAGGTATAGAGGAAATGCAAGAAAGGATAGGACCGCGCCAGCTAAGAATGATCACTTGAAGAATGTAGAAGCCCAACCTAGGAACAATAAGTTTGCAATGAGTAGGATGAATCGTGTTGATTCTAGTATCAAAAGTACTGTAATTAATTCGAATTCTAATGCTATCTGTAAAACATGCGACAATTGTTTAATTTCTGCTAATCATGATGAATGTGTTGTGTCTTTCTTGATGACTTCTGCATCATCCCATGTTAAGAATGGTAGAATAACTGAAGCATGCAAGAAAGTTTGGAAAGCAACAGGAAAAACATTTGCTAGCATAGGCTATCAATGGAGACCCACTGGAAGGAAATTCAATTTAGGAAAACAGAGAACATTACCTAAAATGAATATGCATAAAATTGTGAAGAATAAGGAATGGAGACCAACTGGTAGAATCCTGTCTTTAGAATCACAATGCCTTCCATCTAGGTCTTGTCCTGCCTCTAGTTCTGTCTCCTCAGTAAAGACAGTAGCATCTGTGAAATCTGTAGTTCCAGAATATGTGTGTGCTGACCAAACGGACCCCAATTTCACTTGGGGATCCACATTTTTCAGTTATCCATTGTTGTCTGGTTTCAAATGCAGGTCGTACAAATCGTCCTGTGGTATTTGGACTCAGGCTGCTCAAAACATATGACTGGGGATCGCTCACGGCTCAAGAACTTCGTGAAAAAGTTTATCGGGACAGTTAGATTTGGGAACGACCACTTTGGTGCTATTATGGGTTATGGAGATTATGTGTTTGGTGACAGTGTAATCTCAAGGGTATACTATGTGGAAGGACTAGGGCACAATCTGTTTTCTGTGGGTCAATTTTGTGATTCAGATCTGGAAGTGGCTTTCAGAAAGCATACATGTTTCGTCAGAGAATTGGATGGTATAGATCTCCTCAAGGGCAGTCGGGGCACCAATCTATACACCATATCGATTGAAGAAATGTTGAAGTCCTCTCCCATATGCTTGCTTTCTAAAGCCTCTAAAACTAAATCATGGCTGTGGCATCGTCGTTTGAACCACTTGAACTTCGGTACCATAAATAATCTTTCCCGTAAAGATCTTGTTAGAGGAATGCCCAGACTGAAATATGAGAAAGATCATCTCTGCTCTACATGTCAACTGGGTAAAAGCAAGAAACAAACCCACAAGCCTAAAACCATCAACACCAACTTGGAAGTTCTTCATACCCTCCACATGGACTTGTGCGGTCCAATGAGAATACAAACCATAAATGGAAAGAAGTACGTTCTGGTGATAGTAGATGATTATTCTCGGTTCACATGGGTAAAGTTTTTGAGAACCAAGGACGAAACTCCAGAGGTTATCATTAAACTGATAAAACAGCTGCAAGTAAGGCTCGATAAAATTGTCAGAATCATCCGCACTGATAATGGTACTGAGTTTGTTAACCAACAACTCCGTAATTTCTATGAAAGTATTGGCATCACACATCAGAAAAGTATCCCTCGCACTCCTCAACAGAACGGAGTGGTTGAACGAAGGAACCGTACTCTGGTAGAAGCTGCAAGAACTATGCTTATATTTTCAAAGACACCGATGTTTCTCTGGGCAGAGGCTATTGCAACAGCATGTTACACTCAAAACCGATCCCTAATTCATCCTGCTCATGAGAAGACTCCCTTCGAGTTAATTCATAACAAGAAACCAGATCTCTCTTTTCTCCGTGTGTTTGGTGCACTTTGCTATCCAACTAACGATAGTCAAGACTTGGGAAAGTTAAGAGCTAAAGCAGATGTAGGTATATTTGTTGGATACGCACCAGACAGTAAAGGGTATCGAATCTACAATAAGAGAACCCGTAAAATCATGGAAACCATTCATGTTACGTTCGATGAGCTGAGTGAGCAACCTGCTTCAGGACAAATTAGTTCTGGACCCGATCTTAACCTTTTGTCACCTGGACCCATTAGTTCAGGACTTGTATAGAATTCCACGCCTGCAGATTCTTATGTGCCACCTACATGCGAGGAGTTAAAGAAGTTATTTGATCCTATGTTTGATGAATACTTTGAGCCAACAAATGGAACCATCCCAAGTGAACCTGCTGTACTTCCTATGGCTGAGGTTCAAGCCCCACAAGGTTCAGAAGGCCCTACAGCTTCAGTATCAGTCAGTCACAATGCTCCAGCTGCCAGTCCATCGCCTTCGTCATCAAACGCTCAAACTTCTCCAGTAATACAAGAATCTTCAGATAATAATTCATTGGAAGTTAATCCTTTTGCTCATGTTGATGAGGTTCCTTTTGAAAACATATTTGCTCCTGAACATTCATCAGACACATCCTTACTGGAAGGACACAACACTGCTACGTCTGTTCATAACCCTCAACCTCACGACCATCTCAGGAAATGGACCAGTGATCATCCAATCGACAACATCATAGGCAATCCTTCACGTCCAGTATCCACCCGTAATCAACTAGCCACTGATGCACTATGGTGCTTCTTCAATTCCGTACTGTCCAAAGTCGAACCTAAAGATGCCAAAGAAGCAATGACTAAAGATTGCTGGTTCCAGGCTATGCAGGATGAAATCCATGAATTTGATCGACTTGAAGTATGGGAATTAGTGCCTCCTCCAGAGCTTGCAATGATCATTGCTTTAAAGTGGATCTTCAAAGTGAAGCTTGATGAGTATGGTGATGTGTTAAAAAACAAGGAACGGCTAGTTGCTAAAGGGTTCAGACAAGAAGAGGGCATTGATTTTGAAGAATCGTTTGCTCCGGTTGCTAGAATTGAAGTTATAAGAATCTTCCTGGCAAATGCTGCTAGTTGAAATATGATAGTCTACCAGATGGATGTCAAAACGGCATTCTTGAATGGTGACTTAAAGGAAGAAGTTTATGTGAGTCAACCAGAAGGATTCGTGGATATTGAACATCCTACTCATGTTTACCGCTTGAAGAAGGCTCTTTATGGGTTAAAACAGGCGCCAAGGGCATGGTACGATACATTGTCCAAGTTCCTCCTAGTGAATGGATTCTCCAAGGGTGTTGTTGATCCTACACTATTCACCAGGAAGTCAAGAAACCATCTACTACTAGTTCAGATCTATGTAGATGATATCATCTTTGCTTCAACAGATCCTAGTGAATGTGATAGTTTTTCAAAAGAGATGAATTCCAAGTTCCAAATGTCTATGATGGGACAAATGTCATTCTTCTTAGGATTACAAGTTTCTCAAAGTCCCGGAGGCATATTCATTAATCAATCCAAATACGCCAACGAGATCTTGAAAAAGTTTGGATTTTATTCAAGTGAACCTGTTGACACTCCTATGGTTGATAGAACAAAGCTGGATGAAGATCCTTCAGGGATTCCAGTGGATATAACGAAATATCGAAGCATGATTGGATCTTTGATGTACATCACGGCTAGCAGACCAGATCTTCTGTTTGCTGTGTGTATGTGTACTCGGTATCAATCTAGACCAACCAAGAAGCATGTTGAAGCAGTGAAAAGGATCTTTCGATATCTTCAAGGCACGGTTCATATGGGCCTCTGGTATCCTAAGGACACTGCAATGGAGTTAACGGCTTACGCGGATGCTGATCATGCGGGATGTCAAGACACTCGTCGAAGTACTTCAGGAGGAGCTCAGTTTTTAGGGGAAAAGTTAGTTAGTTGGTCGTCTAAGAAGCAGATGAGTACTTCCATATCATCTACTGAAGCTGAGTACATTGCCATGTCTGCTTGTTGTGCACAAATCCTTTGGATGCGATCACAACTTTCGGACTATGGATTCTCATACAACAAAACTCCCCTATATTGCGACAAAAAAAGCGCCATTGCTCTTTGTTGTAACAATGTTCAGCACTCCAGGTCAAAACAAATCGACATCAGGCGTCACTTCATCAGGGAACAGGTGGAAAAAGGAATTGTGGAACTATACTTCGTGAGGACAGAGTTTCAGTTAGCTGACATCTTCACCAAGGCCCTCCCAAGAGAAAGGTTTCAGTTTATTCTCCCACGCCTTGGCATGAAAAGCATGACTCCTGAAACCCTCAAGTGTCTTCAGGAGGAAAAGGAGGAGTAAAGGATTGTCTTCATATATCCTTGTAAATAGTTGTATATATCTTAAATCAAAAAGAAAAATACAAAAATATAAAACCTATAAAAACCATAAAAATCGAAAAATCAGAAAATACCAAAAATAGTCCCTCCTAGGCATGTCTTCTGTTTATCGATAACATTTACGGATCTAGAAATGTCATTCAATAATGGCACGGATCCTTAAATGAAGCTCGAGCAGAAGTTATACTAATCAGTTAAAACATGTCTTAATGGCTTGCAGTTACTTCATACTGCAACCCGCGCTGTTCAATGGGGAAAGCATGTCACCAAAAGGACAGCTGTTCCTCCAAATAGGTGATGTTCACCTGGGCATGGATTACTTTATATCCATGTTTCCCCGACTTGATGTACGTTTCAGTGCGTCTTGTCGTGCATAAGAAGAGAAGTCTTCTTTTCATCAGACTCTTTATACTGTTTGATTCTTCTAGAGAGTCTTGTTGTTACACAAGGTGGTAAATTAAATTAAACTTTCACAAATACCCATCGCTCAATTGAATGACTACAGCTCTTTTGATGGAAAACGGGTCATTAATTGAGGGGGAGCATATTTGTTCAAATTTACGACACCTTGCCAAACTTGTGCAACATCAGCAGTGACACTCTCTTGGTGTTTCAAGGGAAGCATAGTATGCTTCAAAATCAGAATACAATTAAACCTGACCACATTGTCTCCCAAATTTTCTAAACTAATTTAAATCACTTGGGATCACAAATCTCAAATGGTTTGAAATTTTTGATCGGGGGAGAGAATGTGATTTAAATAGGAAATTCTGATAAAATGTGATGTTTTGGAAATTAATGTAAGCTCTCCCGTATGTGCTAAACCATTTTGCATATCAAGGCACATATTGAGAGGGAGCAAAATGTTTTGGTCATAAACGCAAGCTCTTCCATATGTGCGAAAATCTTTCTTAATATCGATGCACATATTGAGGGGGAGCAAATGTTTTTAACAAAACAAAGGATTTGGCATCTCATGTGAGCAAGGCTCAGACTTCACCAATGAATTGACGAAACTTGAATTGCCATCAATCGAAAGGATACGTCTTGGCCGGGTAATAATTTCAAGCTGGTCTAACCAGTGATGTAAGCGTGTCTCGAAAAAGATGTATCTGAGTAGAGTGTACCATTTCGAGAAACTTTCTGTGGACTTGACCAGGCCGGGTAATAATTTCAAGCTAGTCTAACTAGCGATGTAAGCGTGTCTCGAATCGGTCATGTTCATTGAAAGTGGATCAATTCAAAAAGTGCGGGCTCTACCTAACATGTGCAAATTTATAAAACAATCAACCGAGCACATGTTGAGGGGGAGCATTTGAAAAATTATAAAACTCTCAAGTGTTTGCAAAAATGTGTTTCAGAATCATGAACACTTTGAGAGATTTTTTTCAAAGATTTGGTTTATGGCAATCGTGGAAGTACACCAAAGACCAACCATTTTAATTAATGCATGGAGTTATAAGGATGGTTAGGTTAGGCTCAAGTTCCCACGATCCCGCCAGAGCCGGAGGGATCTACCCAGGGACAATCCACTAGTTAGTGTAGAAGTCCTTAGGTATGATTAAAAAGGAGAAAAGTGAATGAGGGAATAGTGCCGACTGAGATGGAGCTAACACTGGAACAAACCCAACAAGGTGTTAGTTATGAAGTATCGGTAAGCACTGAAGGGGTTGAAGAATGAAAAAGAATTGTAAAGAGAAAGGGTGAAAAGAAATAGCCCTCCTTACAACATAGGCAGAAACCGGGTCAATACATATGCTGTCAGAATCACTTAGTTGATTGCTGGCATTGAAGACAAAGTATCATGGACCCAGTGATACGCTGCACAACCCTCCCTAGCCACTCAAGGTCCCTCTAAGGATTCTTGTTTCAATTGTCACGGAGTTCAATACATTCCTATCGTCTCTCTCACTCCGAGTTAGATGATATTGAATAGGTGGCAGTCCTCTCCAGCCTCCGCTCACTAAATCAAAACGCACTATCGAGTCTAGAGCCACGAGATGCATAATAAGATCTCATAGGGACACGAATTATTTCTACACTGGTTGTTCAACATTAAGGACACCAGTTGTAAACTCATGAGTCCTACGCAGATCTTAGCAATCTGCCAGAACATTTATGAGAGAATTTACTAATGTAATTCTCAATGATTGAATGGAAATTCCTGCCAGGGTCAACATCAAGCAGCCCTGAAAGCAGGTCACTTCGGTAATTCCTCGTGGATTACGCTTAGTGGTCGCGGCGGTTTCAACCGGTCTACAGTCGTGGAGTGATCTCCAGCGACTCACCTAATCGTTGATTTACTACGGTAAAATCTTAAAAAGCTCTCTGTGGGTTTTCGATTAGGAACGGTCTTGGTAAGGATTAGAGAGAGTTTTCACAATATGTTGTTGACTATCTCGAATTCCAAACTTGTAAGTACCGGTCGAATTATTGCTAACTGTCGTATGCAGGAACTTCTGGCGATTGTAGCAGTGGAATGCTGTAGCTGGTTGCTGTTGTAGCTGGTTGCAGAAAAGATGCCAATCCATCACCACATGCTCATACCACATCATCATCAAAGAAGTCATGATCAACCTAAAAGACCTTCAACACAGCTTCTGCTAACTCTGATGCTGAAGATCATGACACCATATCGTGTGAGCATGTCGGCTCTAAGTATATCTCATCACATGGAGACCTACTACTGAAAGATGACTTGGAGACTCAAGTGGGATGATACTTTCAAAGATTACTCAAAGTTCATCCAAGACAAAAGAGGAGTCATCTTAAGATCACGGATGTTTGCACATCAATCTATGATTTTGAAGAATCAATGGTTATGAGCTATGATGTCAAGATCCAAAGAAGAAGTGCTGAAATTCAGAACATTACTTCTGGGGTGACCTCCCTTAGGGGGAGATTGTTAGGAATATGAATATTCAGCTGAAGACTCGGTCACCCCGAGTACTTATTAGCACATCATAGCTCGTAGGATTATCAATAATATTATTAGTAGCTTAGTTATTATTATTAGTATTGTGGAGTGGGTCGGGTCTTTACCCTCTGTCAGCTCACTCTACAGCCCGCTAGGGGCATAATATATTGTAAGTATAAATACCCCTTCCCACACATGGGAAGGGTTGGAACTCTCATTACATTCAAGCTAATACACATAGTTTTCTCTCACTAGAAGTTCCCATCTCTCTCTCTCTAGCTTCTTGTTCATTCGATCCTTAATCAAGCCTCAAACAAGTGTTTCTTGCATTGTGAATACCCTACAGTTATAGCAAGAGTGCATAATCAATGAAACCCTAACCCCTAAGCCTTGTATTTATAGAGTAGGAAACTTAGAGAACAAGTTGGTATAGAATTGGGTTTGGAAACCCTCTAACCGATCGGCCCAACACTTCCCTAGGGAATTCCGGAACCTTCTTGTCCTGTAATTTTACCTACAGTCCTTTCTTTATTCACTAACGGTCGTTAGACAATTCCCGTTAATTACTTAACGTCCGTTAGTCGTTATTTGTGTTCAAATAATTAAATACATAACGGTTATATATATTAATTATTTTACATTAATCATTCATACGTAAAGTGTGCAATCCCTCGGTCCCGAGTTCGATTCTAGTCATACACGATTTAATATTTGTCCACAAACACTAACATCTCCTACCCATTCCTTTGCTTGACTTTAAATCTCCATATGAGATTTTATATGGCCAACCTCCAACATATTCCACCTTTCGTATTTTTGGATGCCGTGTGTTCCATTACCTAAAGGATTACGCAAAACACAAATTATCACCACGCAACACGGAATGTATTTTCATTGGTTATGACACTCAATACAAAGGTTATAGGTGTTTAGATCCAAAAACTCATCGCATCTATGTTACACGGCATGCGCAATTTGATGAGGATTCCTATCCCTTTAGTGGTCATGTCAAACCACTTGATGAAGCTTCATTGGTTTTCTCCAACTTTGATGAAACCCTTCCATCTGTGCCTTTCTCCAATCCCCCACCGGTCCTCTCGCCTAATTCATCTGAGTCAAACATTCAACACCACTATGCTCCTTGTTCCTTATGCCCTCATGATCATCCTTGTTCCCCGCCGACTGACTCGCATCCCTCCACCACATCTCACCATTCATCGGCCCAACCTTCCACTTCACCACACTCGGCCCAAACTCAAAACACCACACCACCTCAACCGGCCCAACCTCAATACACCACACCACCTTCCTCAGCCTATTTTCCATCACCACCATCGGCCCAAACTCAAAACCCCACACCATCACCACCATCCCAACCCCAACATACCACGCCACCACCAACGACCCAATCCCAAAATTCCCCAAACCCACCTTCTGAAACCCAAGACCCACACGACACTACCCAAGGATCTCCCGTTGAGCCAATGCCATCTCATCCAATGAGAACTCGATCGAAAAACGGCATTTTCAAGCCCAAATATTATGCTAACTTGTCTTTATTTTCAGGTTCTTTACAACATGCTTTGCTTGCAGCTCATGATCCCCGTGGTTACAAGTCAGCAGCAAAACACTCAAAATGGGTCAAGGCTATGGAAGAGGAGCTTCAGGCACTAAAATCAAGCAACACGTGGGTTCTTGTTCCACGTCCTTCAGGTGCAAACATTGTTGGATCCAAGTGGATTTTCAGAACAAAATACAAAGCAGATGGATCCATAGATCGTTACAAGGCTTGTTTAGTTGCTCAGGGTTTCACTCAAGTTCCAGGACTCGATTTTTCAGATACTTTCAGTCCTGTATTCAAAGCTTCTACAGTTCGTGTTGTGTTGTCTCTTGCTACTATTTATGGATGGCCACTATGTCAACTTGATGTTCAGAATGCCTTTCTGAATGGAAATCTCACTGAAACTGTATACATGGAACAACCCACGGGTTTTATTGATGCTAGATTTCCTACACATGTTTGTCGTCTTCAGAAAGCTCTCTATGGTCTCAAACAGGCACCTAGAGCTTGGTTTCAACGCCTTAGCACCTTCTTATCATCAAATGGTTTTCTTTGCAGTCAAGCAGATCAATCATTTTTTATTTTTAAAATAAAAAAAGCCATTATTTATCTCCTTGTGTATGTTGACGATATCATCATCACCGGGAGTGATTCTTCCCTTATTCAATCGTTTGTTACTCGGCAACACAAGGAATTCTCAGTTAAAGACTTGGGCCCGCTTGGTTATTTTTTGGGACTTGAGGTTTCTCACTCTGATACAGGTCTCTTTCTCAGTCAGGCAAAATATGCACATGACATTTTGGCTCGTGTCGGTCTATTAGACTCCAAACCTGTTGCTACGCCACTTACTACCATTGATACTTTTCTTAGCAAGGGTGTCCCGTTTCATGATCCTACTCTTTACCTGTCTTTAGTTGGGGCCCTTCAGTATCTGACAATCACTAGACCAGATATCTCGTATGCAGTAAATCAAGCAAGTAAACACCTACAGGCCCCCACCACATCCCATTTTCAGTTGGTTAAAAGGATACTTCGGTATGTTTAAAGGCACAATCGCATTTGGGTTAACTTTTTCGAAACCAACTTCCACAACTATTGTTGGTTACTCTGATGCAAACTGGGCTCGCTGTATTGAAACTAGACGTTCCACTTACGGTTATTCGATCTATTTGGGTGGAAATCTAGTTTCCTGGAGTGCAAAGAAACAACCAACGGTCTCCCGCTCTAGCTGTGAATCTGAGTACCGTGTTATGGCAAATACTGCAGCTGAAATCATCTAGCTCACTCATCTTCTTCGGGAACTACACGCTCTTCCTATGGCTCGTCCGACTTTGCTTTGTGACAACAAAAGTGCCATTTTCCTCAGTCAGAACCCAGTTTCACACAAACGTGCCAAGCACATCGACATTGACTATCATTTTGTACGAGAGCTTGTCTCCTCTGGTCGTCTCTATACTAAGTTTGTTCCATCCAATCTCCAGGTTGCGGATATTTTCACTAAAAGCCTCTCTCGACCTCTCTTTGTGAAATTTCGGGGTCTACTATGTATTGGTCCCCCACCTGTTCGATTGACGGGGGGGGGGGGGGGGGTAAAAGCATAACGTAAATCACGCTCATGATTTACGCAAATCATCTATTTGATTATGTACACTTATTGTATTTAATGTGTAATATCTAGTTTCCTAGTATAGGTTATTTGTATGTCTATATATTGTAATTCTCTTGATTAATAATATTGTGCGATTGAGTTTTACAGAATCGCAAATCATCTATTTGATTATGTACACTTATTGTATTTAATGTGTAATATCTAGTTTCCTAGTATAGGTTATTTGTATGTCTATATATTGTAATTCTCTTGATTAATAATATTGTGCGACTGAGTTTTACAGAATCCTTTTATTTTATAATTTGTTTTTGAGTTAATTGCATAAATGGTCACTGTGGTTTGGCATTTTTTTTCACTTTCAGTCATTGAACTTTTTTTTTGACTGATTCAGTCACTGTGGTTTGCATATATCACGGATCCAGTCCAATTTCGAATAAAATGACCAAAAAGCCCTTGTCATCTTCTTTTTCAAATGAGTAATTACATAAATGGTCACTATAGTTTGTCTATTTTTTCACATTTAGTCCTTTAGACTAACGGCCGTTAGTCCTTTATACGTTTTCGTCCGTATTTACACGTTTTCATCTGTATTTACACGTTTTCGTCCGTTTTTACACGTTTTCGTCCGTATTTACACGCTTTCGTTCGTATTTACATGTTTTCGTCCGTATTTACACGTTTTCGTCCGTTTTTACACGTTTTCATCCGGCTTTACACGTTTTCGTCCGGTTTTACACGTTTTCATCCGTATTTACACGTTTTCGTCTGTATTTACATGTTTTCGTCCGTTTTTACACGTTTTCGTCTGTATTTACACGTTTTCGTCCGTTTTTACACGTTTTCATCCGTTTTTACACGTTTTCGTCCGTTTTTACACGTTTTCGTCAGTATTTACATGTTTTCGTCCGTTTTTACACGTTTTCGTCCGTTTTTACACGTTTTCGTCAGTATTTACATGTTTTCGTCCGTTTTTACACGTTTTCATCCGTTTTTACACGTTTTCGTCAGTATTTCATGTTTTCGTCCGTTTTTACATGTTTTCGTCAGTATTTCATGTTTTCGTCCGTTTTTACACGTTTTCGTCAGTATTTACATGTTTTCGTCCGTTTTTACACGTTTTCGTATATATATATATATATATAACCGTGTAAAAACTTGCAAAAATGAACAAAATGTTGAAAAAAACAGATGAAAAGGTGTAAATACGGATGAAAACGTGTAAAAATGGACGAAAACGTGTAAATAAAGACGAAAATGTGTAAAAACGGATGAAAACGTGTAAAAAACGGACGGAAACGTGTAAAAATGGACGAAAACGTGTAAATACATACGAAAACGTGTAAAAATGGATGAAAACGTGTAAAAACGGACGAAAACGTGTAAAAATGGACGAAAACATGTAAAAATGGACGAAAACGTGTAAAAACAGATGAAAATGTGTAAAAACGGACGAAAACGTGTAAAAACGAACGAAAACGTGTAAAAACGGACGAAAACGTGTAAAAACAAACGAAAACGTGTAAAAAACGGACGAAAACGTGTAAAAACAGACGAAAACGTGTAAAAACGGACGAAAACGTGTAAATACAGACGAAAACGTGTAAAAACGGATGAAAACGTGTAAAAATAGACGAAAACGTGTAAATACAGACGAAAACATGTAAAAACGGATGAAAACGTGTAAAAACGGATGAAAACGTGTAAAAATGGACGAAAACGTGTAAATACAGACGAAAACGTGTAAATACACTGTAAATACGGACGAAAACGTGTAAAAACGGACGAAACGTGTAAAATGGACGAAAACGTGTAAATACAGACGAAAACGTGTAAATACGGACGAAAACGTGTAAATACAGTGTAAATACGGACGAAAACGTGTAAAAACGGACGAAAACGTGTAAAAACGGACAAAAACGTGTAAATACGGACGAAAACATGTAAATACGGACGAAAACGTATAAAGGACTAACGGCCGTTAGTCTTAAAGACTAAATGTGAAAAAATATACAAACCATAGTGACCATTTATGTAATTACTCATTTGAAAAAGAAGATGACAAGGGCTTTTTGGTCATTTTCTTCGAAATTGGACTGGACTGGTAATATATGCAAACCACAGTGACTGAATCAGTAAAAAAAAAAGTTCAGTGACTGAAAATGAAAAAAATGCCAAACCACAGTGACCATTTATGTAATTAACTCTTTGTTTTTTATATTTCATTGCATGTCTTATACTACTTGCTCACTTACAATATAGAAAAAGACATTCCATCCGGCTGTGATATTCCCATGTCTTGTTCTTCTTGCTTAACTTACATTTTATCTTCATCAATAATTTTTCATAACATTTTTCTTATCTTATACGACATTATTTAGCTTTAACATTATTTCCCATCTAGGAATTACTTAAATTCTTAGTAACCATTCTTCACTTCCAATCATTTTTTTACATCTTGTTTTGTTATGGAATGCCATTTTTGTTGCAACATGTGACATATTATTATTGGCTTTCACAAGATTTCATAGGCTTACACAATTTCTTGTTGTATTCCTTCTAGACTAAATTTTAAGTGGTTATAAAGTAGGTGTTCTAGTTCATTTTGATCATAAGTGTCGATACATCAAGAAAAAAAATGAAAATATTAGTTGTTTTTGTTGTTATGGTATTGTTTTGTGATTGTGTTATGAGCAAGGAATGTACCAACACGCCAACGCAGCTTTCGTCGCATACTTATCGATACGCATTATTGAATTCTGAGAATAAAACATTGAGACAAGAAGTGTTGATGTTGTCTTCTCATGATCATGATCATTTGACACCAACTGATGACTCAGCATGGGCTAGTTTGCTTCCTAGGAAAGTGTTGAAACAAGAAGATGAGTTTAGTTGGATGATGATGTATAGACAAATGAAGAATAATGGTGGGAGTGGTAAGGTTCGAGATTCGGGGAGTTTTTTGAATGAAGTGTTTTTAGGTGATGTGAGATTGGATAGTGATTCTATTCATGGGCAAGCTCAACAAACAAATTTGGAGTATTTGATGATGCTGGATGGTGATAATTTGGTTTGGAGTTTTAGGAAAACGGCTGGTTTGCCGACCCCTGGTGTTGCGTATGGTGGTTGGGAGAGTCCGAATCAAGAGCTTCGTGGTCACTTCGTAGGTATTACTCTACTTGTTTACGCTTTTGTTTATATTTGTTACGCTTGAGGTTATGCACGTGCATATCTTATAAAAGGTTTATAGCGTAAATAAGTAAAAAAATAAAAACTTGTTATTGTAATTTCCTTGGAGTATATGTTATGGGAGCACCAACCCTGGTTGAAAATCCTGGACATTGGTTCGGGGGGGATATCGTGAAGTGTTTGATCCACAACTTGATATGCATGTGTATAGTTTGAAATATGAAATTCTGTATTTGTGATACACACCCTGAAGAAATTTATCATTTTGTAGAGTTGTGTACTCCCTGAGTGTTACCTGATCCACATGGTTTGTTTTTCTGTCTACTTACATGATACTAATGATCATTCCTTTGTGGACGGACCGATATGGAAACTTGGTTATGCACATGTGTACCCGGAAAAAGATTTAATTTGTAGAGTAAAAAGAACCGAAAAAGTTGTTATTGTTGTGCATTTCAGGAAAAGTTTGTTATGATAGTGCATACCATGGATCCTGGTTGAGTGGAGAAACATTAATGATTTGGTCCACTACTTGATTTGATTTCTACTTTGTAGACCCCTGGCAAATTGGGGATATTTTTAGCCTTAAAGATCTTAATGTAAAAAAAATATGAAATGAAAATCTGTTAATGTAATATGTTGCCTGCCAAAATATGATACGTTAACGTAACTTGAATGGACTGTTTCATTTAAGAGTCTTGTTCAGTTGTTCTAAGATTGAAATTACATCAACGTAACATATTTTTCTTGATATTCATAGGGCATTACTTGAGTGCCACAGCTATGATGTGGGCGAGCACAGGCAATGACACTCTCAAAAAGAAAATGACTGCAGTGGTATCTGCACTCGGTCAGTGTCAAGAAAAGATGGGCACAGGGTACCTCTCTGCTTTCCCATCTGAGTTATTTGATCGTTTTGAAGCCGTTCAACCAGTTTGGGCTCCATATTACACGATCCATAAGGTAAAAAACTTCACCATTTCTTAAGAATTTCTGCTTAGTATTTTTTTTATCAAATTTGATCGTTAGGTTTTGTAATGGGCAGATAATGGCCGGTCTAGTGGATCAATATGTTTTTGCTGGAAACGATCAAGCTCTAAAAATGGTCACTCAGATGGCAGATTATTTCTACAAACGCGTACAAAATGTGATTACAATGTACACTATTGAGAGACATTGGAAATCTTTAAATGAAGAAACGGGTGGAATGAATGATGTCATGTATCGGCTGTACACCATAACAGTATGTTAAAATAATTGTTATGCCGTTTGCTTATATTTCTGCATACGCCATGTCGTCATTAATCAAATAATAACAGATTCTTGTTGTTACTAGGGTGACGCAAATCATTTATTGTTGGCTCATCTCTTTGATAAGCCTTGCTTTCTCGGACTGTTGGCTATAAAGGTAATTTATACATATTTATGATTCTTTTCAAGTTAAATATATTGTTGATTCTTTTAGAATAATATGAGTATATTGTTTGTAACTTCAGAAAAAAGTTTTACTTGTAGGCCGATGAGTTATCTGGTTTTCATGCCAACACACATATTCCAATTGTAGTTGGAGCTCAAAGGCGGTATGAAGTTACTGGCGATCCTCTCTACAAGGTATGAGTTAGTACCTTAAGCATTGGGGCGCTAGCTATACATACGTTATTGCTTAAAGAATTTCTTTTTCAGGAAATTGGTACATTCTTCATGGAAACTGTAAACTCTTCACACAGTTATGCTACGGGAGGAACATCCGTTGGCGAGTTCTGGTATGCATAGTATATGATCATTAATTTTTCTGCAAGATTAGATAAATGTACATACTTTGGTTGACATTTTCACACAGTTAAAATTGTAGAGACGCTTCCTTAGCTAGAAGAAATTAGTAGACACAAAACGATCTCTAGTCATTAATGTGATTTGTATTTACATGTTTGCATACTACCCGTGATTAGTGTAACCAACTGGCGGTTGGTCTTATCAGGTCCGAACCAAAAAGACTAGCAACAACCTTACAGACGGAGAATGAAGAATCATGTACCACTTATAACATGCTAAAGGTATACCGATAATATATTATAGTTTTCATTGTCACATATAGTTTATCGATGAATTTATAATTGTTTTTTTTATAGGTCTCTAGGAATTTATTTAGATGGACCAAAGAAATGGCATATGCAGATTATTATGAACGAGCATTAACTAACGGTGTCCTAAGCATTCAAAGAGGAAAAGAACCAGGAGTTATGATATACATGTTGCCGCTAGGTCCTGGAATGTCTAAAGCTACTGGATACCATAAATGGGGATCACAGTTTAATGATTTTTGGTGTTGTTACGGAACAGGTTTGCTCAAATATTTGATTTCTCACATTTTCTTGTACATAGAATGCTAAAAGAATGATTCTCAAAATCTTAAGTTGGTGTCGACATATGAAATCTTATACTTTATTAATGAAAAATAAACATTTGACATTTATACACTTTTTCTGCCTTTGATCAACTTTTTTAGGAATTGAGTCATTCTCAAAATTAGGTGATTCGATTTACTTTGAACAAGCTGGAAAAGATCCCGTGCTTTACGTCATTCAGTACATATCAAGCACACTTAATTGGAAATTGGGACAGATTTCAGTTAATCAAAAAGTAACGCCTGTTGTGTCGTGGGATCCTCACCTTCGAGTGACAACAACAATCTCCTCAAAGAAGGTAAAGAATTCCTACTAGTCGACAGAGTTTATGAACAACAACCTTTCCACACATAACACATTAGTGTGTTAGACCCAAAATCATATTGGTGTTTTGATTATTTGCAACACGGACTATTTGTCTATGCAGGAAGGAGTGTCGTCTACTTTGAATTTTAGAATGCCATTTTGGACAACATCAAATGCAAAAGCGACGTTAAATGGCCAGAGCATTCCTCTAACGTCTGCAGGTATGAATTATTTAAGTAATAAGTAAAATTTTAAATTAGATAAAGTTTATCTTCTAGGTATCAAGCTTCACATTTCTCCAAATATAGGTAATTTCCTATCGGTCACCAAAAAATGGAGTTCTTCCGATGTTATTACCCTTGAAATGCCAATAACTCTCAGAATGGAAGCCATTCAAGGTACTATTTTCTCTATCTACAGTCTACGAGTCTTGAAACAACTGATAAAGTTACTCATTTAGAGTGTTTCGGATTGCTTATTTACTTGCTTATCTGCTTAAAAATCAAATAAGCAATTTGAGAGTAGATAAACACTTAAAAAACAAGTATCTGCTTATTATTTAAACAGATAAGCAGTTCCTGATAAGCAATCCCAAACACCCCCCTTAGTAATATTCTTTTGTGACTAAAAGGGCGACGAAAATGTCATTCTTGTTTTCAGATGATAGGTCTGATTACGCTTCTCTACATGCAATCTTATACGGTCCTTATCTACTCGTTGGTTTAACCACTGGTGAATCTGTCCTAAAACCAGACTCGGGTTCCCTTACAAACTGGATCACTCCAATTCCATCCGAATACAATGCCTATTTAGTTTCCTTTTCACAAGAAACCGACAAGTCACACTTTGCACTAGCACACAATAACAATACCATCACAATGGTAAACTTCCCTAACCCCGGAGCTAGTGATTCCGTTATCTCAACATTTAGAATTATTACAAACTCATCAATATCAACTCGTGTACTGTCACATAAAGATGCAATTGGTGAAGCAATAATGTTAGAGCCATACAGCCTTCCGGGCATGTTACTAGTGCATCAAGGAAAAGAAAAAACTCTTGCAATCAGTGATTCATCCAATCATGAGAATGCTTTGTTCCGTTTAGTTGAGGCTAATGATGGGACGGTTAGATTAGAGGCTGAAAACCAAAAGGGCTGTTTTGTATACAATTCTAATGGGTCAGTGAAGTTGAGTTGTGATGAAAAGGATTCCGCTTTTGTGACATCAACGAGTTTCAAGTCCTATCAGGGTGTTAGTCGTTATGATCCTATTAGTTTCATCGCAAAAGGGTTGAAAATGAATTATCTTCTGCAGCCTTTGTTTAGTTTGAGAGACGAACATTATACAGTTTACTTCAACGTTCACTCTTAAAGTGTGTTTGTTGAAGTAATATTGGACACATTATATAAATAAACTTCTAGTAGTATATGAAAATGGACCGAGGTGTAATATCTTAGGTCTAAATTGTTTATCCTCGTCATCTTGTATGGTATATACGTGAATGCTGTCAATCAGTCAATGTACACTGTGTTTGTTTTTATTTACGATCATCGTCATATAATGATGCATAATTGCGTATCCTTGTTGTTCATTTGAGGACGCCAATTTTTTTGCTACTACGTACAGTAGCCCATGCGTTTACATGAAAACTTGTTGTAACAAGTTCAATACAAATATATATCAAGAAAACCTTAGATTTTTTCACTCTGAGATTGAATGAACATTAAAATAGATATCAAATATATATACTTTGCACAGGGACTGAAAAGGAATGAGCATGCAATTTAGTTAATCTGAATTATGGGCTAACATTTTCCTATCTCCGTGTACTAGAAAACTACAACATGAAATGAACCTCTAGACTACAGATTTAGATAACGTGAGTTAATCTTATTACAACATGGTATCAACGGTGACACTGGCGGATCCAGAAAATTATTACAAATGGTGTGCACTTTTTTGTTCAAAACGGCATTGAGTATGCAATTTAGTTCAAACTTTATAAAATCTACAAAAAAAGTATAGCGTATTCAATGACTATGCCCGTACGTACCATCTGGCTCAAGCATATCCGCCCCAGAATGGTGATGAAATGAGCAAGGAATAAGAAACATATATCAAACTATATATAGCAAGTACTAAGGAAGAAAATCAGTTGAAAAAATGGATCTATTTGTACAGGGACTAAAAATGGAAATAAAGATAGTATGAGTAGTAAGCTGAATATAAGTCAAAAAATTTGCTGCAAACTGGAAGCCACTCTAGTATATCAGAGCCAGGTTTCGATCCTGGGACCTGTGGGTTATGGGCCCACCACGCTTCCGCTGCGCCACTCTGATTTGTTGTTTATGCTTCTCAACTTATATTTAAGTATGTTATTATTTATGTTTTTAGGCTACGAACACAAAGGTCTATGTCAAAATCTGTTGCACTTTTGACTTTAGCGTTGTTTTGGAATATGAATAAATAGCTTATTTGATACACTTTTGACTTTAGTGTTGTTTGTGCTTTTTATTTGTTGAAGAGGTCGAAAAGCTAGTAATATAAATAAAGTAGTACACGGTCTGAAATACGTTCTTTTCTGTGTTTAAATTGAATAAAACACAAACAACCACACACGATTGTTCCCAACTCTATTTGACATGGAAAAAACATAAAGTCATGCCGTGAACAAACAACTTATTTTTCCAGTTAAAAAAAAGACAGGTACAACAACATTACACTTGTTTATGATGTTTAATTGATTGGTTATTATTTAGTAATGGACATTTATTTTTACATAAATTAAATTAGGACGAAAGATACTTATTTTGCGAAAAAAAAAGTATATAAATATCATAATTTGACTAAACTCCTTTCAAATGACTTTACTGACTTAAGGTTCGGCTCGAAAACCTCGACACAAGTTAAAATTAAGGTGATTTAGGAATTGGTAGCCTTTTTGGCAAGTAATCAATCTTTACTTGCTAAATGGTGTTGAAGATTTTGCAACGAAGACATACTCATCCCTTTGGTGTAAAGGTATCCGTTCAATTCATGGGCCATTAGGTGGTGTTCTTAATCCCAATACTCACAAGAAAGTTACGGGTACATTGTCTCAAATAATTAATCTTAAAGGTGATCTTTCCAAGATCGGTATTAACCTTCCCATGCTCTTCAAGAGAAAGATCTGTGTTGGTCAAACAACAAGTTTTGGGCATGATAATTGGTTACGTGGTTCAAACCTACAAGAAACCTTCCCACATTTGTACCGTTTGGAGTTAAATCCAAATAGTCTTGTTTGTGAAAGAACAATCTCTATTCCTCAAAACTCCAATACTCCAATGCTACTGCTATTTTTTCACACCCCCACCTTACCGTTGCCACAAAATTCATAAGTACAGCCAACACGCCCATTAACCTACCTTCTTCCTCAATAACCTTACTTTGGCTTCTTCCGTCTTGGGCATGGCGTAGGAGGATCAGAAGCCAAGCTGAAACAACAGAGCTAAATGACCTGACCAACCTTCTTAACCTTCATCTCACAAACAATATGGACACTTGGGAACTCATTCCCGATACTTCAAGATGGTTCACGGTTAACAACATGTGAAAATTGATCTCAGCATCTACGAATACCAACAATTATCATCACACTAAATGAAAATAAGCTTCTCCCTTCAAAGTTAAACATTCTTACTAGGCGTGTTTCGAATAAAAGACTCTCAACTAGGTCTAATCTCGACAGTCGCGGGATAGATCTTAATTCAACTAGATGTCCTTTGTGTGACAACGATATTGAAACAGAGGACCATGTGTATGTATATTGTCCCATCGCTACTGATACATAGAAGGCGGTTTTTTCATGGTAGAAGATTACAGGTTTTCCCCCTGCTAATCTTGAGGAAGTCTTATCCATGGCTGATTGAGTTTATGTTTTCCAAAACCAAAGGAGGTTCTTCGATGCAGTGGTCCACACAACCCTTTGAGCATTATGAAATTACCGAAACAAAGTCCTCTCCAACCTCAAACGACCGCAAAAGGAGTTAATTTTCAACGATATAAAATCAATGTCATATAATCGGATCACTACTATATGTAGAAAAGTCTCATTTAGTTTTGGATAGAATGGTTTAGCAATCCTTGTACCACTCTTTCTCAAATCTTGTAAATCTCTTACGTTGCTTCTTTCCTTTTTAATAAAAATTGCTGTAAAAAAAATTGTTGGAGCCTTTAAGTTGAATACTAGTATTAATTAGAGCTTATCATATGCGCTAGATCTTTAATTGTATTCTGTACAAAAATATAATAAAAGCTCTAGCTGAACACCCTCGAAAGAAGCACAAACTTAAAATAACTATGTACATTTGCTAGTCCTTTTGTATCTAGTCTTATCTAGTATAATAATATCAAAAATACGCCAATTTATTGTCAAGAAGATAAGAGGCATTGATGGGTGTGTTTGGTTAGCTTGTATTAACTGAACTTGCACTTATTAGCTTATGGGGTGAATTAAATAAACATATCTCTATCTTAGCTTCTAAAGATAAGTCAGATATACCCGAAACAGCTTATCCAAACATTTTACAGAACAGCTTGGTATTATTTTTAACAATGCTATAAGCCTATAGGTACATAAACTATATAAGTAAGCTTATCCATACATTTCCAATAAGTCAAAATAGAAGAAAAATTAGACCAAGTAAACTTTATATATCCAATACAGAAAACAAAAACAAAAAAAAAAACAAACACATTTTTTTACCATTACAAACATCTTCTCACTATATTAACTCCCAGCCTTACTTTTTACCATCACTTATTTAATATAATAGTAAAAAGTAAGCTCATCAACAAGCCTTAAGTGGCTTACCACACAAACAATCATTATAACTAAACGAATCAGCTTCAAGATGATCAAACCATGAACCATCAGGTATCTTCCCACACAAATGATTATGACTCAAATCCAAATGACCAACATACGAAGCCGAAGTTATCGATTTCGGTATCGCCCCTCTTAGCTTATTATAACTCAAATCCATCACCATAAAATAAGACTTAGTACCAAAAGTATCAGGTATCATACCCTCTATGTTATTTTTGCTCACATTTAGTATACTTACACCAGAATGCATTAAACTGGCAGGTATTTTACCAGTGAGCAAGTTTCCATCTAGGTTTAAAGTAGCAAGTACAGCCATTTTGCCCATGGAAGGTGGAATGGCTCCAGATATTCTATTTAAGGAAAGGTCAAGGTCCGAAAGGCGGTATATGGAAGAAATGGTTTCTGGGATTTGTCCAGTGAGTCTGTTGTTGCTAAATAAAGCGCGAGAAAGCATGCGAAGATTTCCTATGTTTTGAGGTAATGTGCCTGATATCATGTTGTTACGTAGGTCTAAATGCATTAAGGATGTTAGGCTTGATAAGGATGTTGGGATGGAGCCTGTGAGTTTGTTGTCTGCTAGGTTTAGTACTGTTAGTTGGTGTAGGTTGCCTATGTCTAGAGGTATTTGACCCGAGATTTGGTTGCCCACGAGGTCTAGGTGACGGAGGTAGGGGAGGTTGGAAATGCATGGGGGGATGATGCCCGAAATGCCCTTCCAATCGGCGACAATTATATTCGCGAGTCGTTCAAGTTTGCATAATGCAGGAGAGAGAGAACCGGTCATGTAGCCGGTTCTCTTTGCTTTTTGGAAAAGCGGATCTTCTGATTCGCCACGTAGAGCAATATCTGCGACACGTTTTGTTGACGGGTCGCAAGTAATGCCGTACCATTTGTTGCAACAATCTGTGCCTGTCCATGAGTTGAATATGCCTAGATAGGGTTCGTGTAATGCTGCTTTGAACGCGAGTAGTGCTGCTAGATCTGATGGCGGGCAAGCGCTCACATTTGCTGTCAGTGTTAGTACACTGACAACAAGCATGGATACAATTGTTTTCCACCTCAAAGATGTACTCATGTCTTGCTCTCTCTTGATTCACTATGCAATGTGTTTTTGTTTAGTCGGTTAAGTTGCTAGATTGTAGTGATAATGTGTAAATGGTTTGGAGTGAGTTTGAAGTGAGTGAAGGGTTATGAGTTAATATATAGGGGTGATCTTACGATTGATAAAATGACAAATTTGACCCTCACGTGTGATACATAATTTAGGGTGAACAGGTCAACGTGGGTAAGATAAGACCAAGAAAGAACTAGGAAGGTGATATATATAACCAAAACACGTGGCACTCTGCAAGTGTTGAGTTTATTGAGTTATATTTCAGGGGTGCAAAACGTATAGTTAATAAACTTAATATCACATAATAAACGTTTTGAAATAAATGTCATAAAATTGTTACATGCTACTTATTTTACCCGGATAACAATATTTGCTCAAAAAACCTAAGGATACCATTATGTGACGACTATGATTCTATGACCCATGAACAAATCATGATGACTTTATAGCTAGATTTGTTTACTCACATGCATTGTTTCACTATTATTTCGAAATTATTAGACCATGACCATTGTACTACCATCAACTTGTTATACGATGAATAAAGGTAATGGTTGCACTGGGGCAACACTACATCGATTGAGTCCCACTTCTTGACACAATTCTGCAACCTCATGTGCATGAACTCGGAACATCATGATTGATCGAATAAATCGTCCTTCATAACTCTTTAAATGTAATAGTTACGTATTCGTAACTGAAAGTTGTAGAGTAAAGAACGTATTAGGGTTCATGCGATAAACCTTTATGTTAAGAGTTATATCATATGATTCTCGTATATCAATAAATCTTTGTTTTTCGGTAAAGTGTGTATGCGATTTCAAAACCAGGTTGCAAAAAGGTTACAAGCCGATTATCGCGATTAGTCTATAGGCCACGACCTGCCGATTTATGTAATGGGTCAACAATAGTAACGTGGTAACGGTGTTCAATGTGTCAAACTGCCAAAACCTAAATATTGCGTAATACCAAACTCACTGTAAACTTATTGTGTCATTATAATGTTTACTATTACAATTGTTTTTGAAATACTACAAATACCCAAAATCCCAATACACAACTTGCGAAATACTAAATTTGTCAGTAATGCCATCGTTAATCACGATTATCTGCGAGAGATTACAGGCTACAAGGTGTACGCCCGAACGATTCGCGATTTTTGCACTTATCTCAAAAAACTATACACTAACCTATTGCATTTGCAACATATGTATTAGATTAGAAGACATAAACAATATTATCAATTGATCACTAGTACTCTGATATAGGATCGATGGTTCAGGCAAACATATCATAGATTCAACTTTTAATACCATATGATACTATTAATGAATAGAAAATTTACTATACAGTCTGTCATAGGCACGTTACTCTCAATATCGGGCCAGTGTAGGCAGTATCTGGGTCCTACATGATCAAATGGGTCGACAAATGTGCCTCTGAACATAGTAGTAAATCTTCAATTCATATAATAAATAAATGCAAAGACCCCATTTTCATATGACATCCATAAATAATGGGTGGTGGTAGTATTTAATCAAAGGTTCTCTGCCCATCAACCATCACACCGCAAACACGTATGCATTTACATCCAATATTCACAGAATCATATCATATGCTGCACTTTTAAATTATTAGTTGCAATAACCTTAATCATGTAGTTCTTTATTGTTATCTAACCCATTATTTCTCCTTTTAAGTACTAGGAATTTAGTTATCGCGCGTTTTAATTACTCTTAAATGTTAATCATCTAAGAGTATGCGAGAAAATGTTTATGGAAGATTGATATCTACGCAGTATGAAGATAATAACGAAAAGATTAGGATATAAGATTCAGTAACTAAATACTTCTCATAATTAATAAGGTTAACCCCATGCAACTCTTTCGGATGCTGACCGACCCTTCATTGGACCTAGTTACGTTTTATGGTACTATAAGGCTACTCGCAGTAAGGGGTAGCGATCGACATATGTAATCGATCACAAGTCGATCTCCTTACTGTGGAGGAATCGACCGCCCTTTTTTTTTATCTTGGTCGTATACACGATCGACACCTTTGTCCATTTGCTTTTAAAATATAACCGTTGTAATAAAACGGTTTAAAAAGTAAAAAAATTAAAAAAAAAATTAAAAAAAAAAATAATAATAAAAAAAAATCTTTCAAACAACTTTATAAACACACAACACAAACACACTTCAATCCACAAATCTCACACTTCTCTCTATTCAAAATGGCTTGTCGTCTCCCCCATACCGTCGAACAAATGCAAAAGTATATAAAAAACAAGCCGGAAAAGACGATGAGGCTCGACAACAGGCTCTGATCGAAGTTATCAAGCAATTTGAGCTTGCAAAGGCATTGAAACAAAGATTGAGACAACGATACGCAGACTGCAAAGACATCTCTGAAAAAAGAAAAGCTGTGTTCGACCAGTTTTTGAACGATAAAGCTCGCAAAGACGGAGCCATTAGTGAGACGTTGTGGGGTTGCTTTTCATAGATTCAGGACCAAATTAGCAACAAGATCCGTTGGAGTTTTGAGGAAAATGTGGAAGCTAGTTCTGTATCACAATAGAACCGACAATTTGGGCAAGGTGCATCAACTTCATCTGATGAACCAAGATTTATTGAGCAACAACAATATCAACCTCATCTGGATCAATTTGGGCTAGGTTCTGAAGGCGATACGTGCTGGAACGAGAGTAAGGAGCGGGAGCTTAGCAGATTGGAAACAGAGTACGAAGAGAGCAAGTTTGCGAACTACTCTGCGTACGAAGATGGTTACCGCTCAGACAACTCGCAAACTTGGGATCACCCGGATTACTGAAATTTAAGTTTATGATTATGTACTTGGACGGATCGGAATGTTGGAATTTAATAACATAACTATTCATAATCAAACACATAAACATCAAAGTATTGCGGAATCGTATAGATCATATAACATGTAAGTAATTGACCAAATATAAAAGTATGCGTACCTTTTAGCAATTCTTCAATCAATCAACTTTACGAACCCTAATTAGGGTTTATGTGGATTATAAGAATTACCCCTTACCGTTTTGTAATTCAATCCAAGATACTAACAATAGTGTTTTAGTATCACGTTCTTGTATACACATACTAATACCAAGTTAATGTAATGTTAGTTAATAAGAACACAAAACAATTTGTTTATTAAAAACAACCAATCGAATCCTTAAGAAGGGTTTAGTTCGATCGGCACTCAACCAAAAGAAAGGAGAAGAAACTTTAGGGTTTGGTATTGTGTGTGCACAAAAGGTACCAAAACAATGACCCTAGGTTTGTATATATAATGTAGAAAACTTGTGAGACAAGTTGGTGTAGGATTGGGTTTCCCCAATCCCCCACCGATCGGTTATGAGCCCAAAGAAGGGATCCGAAACCTTCTTGACCTTAATTTCTATCTATAGTCCTTTCCTTTTATTAGTTAATGGTCGTTAGTTAATTATCGTTAATTACTTAACGTCCGTTAGTCGTTTTGTGTATTTAATAATTAAATATAACCTTTTATATTAAATTATTAATCATTAACTCTTAATAAATAAAGTGTGCAATCCCGTGATCTCGAGTTCGATCCTAACATACATCTATTAATTTATGTCCATAAACTAACAGATCCCACTTGGACATATCTTAATAGTGTAATCACATCGGTTAGCGTCTAGCAACACGCCGATGCCTCTAGTACAACTCGAGTAAGGTCTCCTGGAAAAACCTTTTAATGATTCATCATTATTATTATCCTTTTGTCACTAATACTGTAACACCTAAAATTTGAAAAGCATGTAAAATGACCAAATTGCCCCTACAAGTTTAAAGACTTATTTAAAAGCTTATAAAGTACCAAATTAATCCCAAACTTCGGGTAATGAACAAGATATGATACCAAATAATTTTGAAAACTCCATTTAACATTTCTACAAGCTACAAAATTACTAAAATACCCCTCATAGAACCGAATGAGTTATAAGTGTAATTATAATTATTTTAATTATGGAAAATTAGGATAAATGGGGGAAAAATCAATCACACTAATTCCTCCAACCAATGCACCAAAAATCTGGTCCATATCCTCTCATTTGACTCAGCAAAATCAACCTTATATCAATCCATGATTATTCTCCATTTTTAAACCTAAAAACCCTAGCCGAAAAACTCATAACCCTCTCTAAATTCATTCCAATTTTTCCAAGGCCAAGGATCATTTTTCTGGAGTCTATTATATTGCAAGAAGCTTAGAAAAATAGCCATTCGATTTGTGGGAGCTTAGATCAAGCGTTGTCGAATTTCTTCCATTTTAATCACACGTAAGGTAACAATTCCTAAATAATTCATGCGGCCTCTATAAAATTCGTTTATGATTTTTCTCATGATCCTCATGTCGTATATACTCTGGGAAAAATGTTGGAAAGGTTGTGGAGAAGCTTTTGGAGTCGTGGTGGATTTTTGGTTCGATTTACTCATACGCATAGGAAACAATTCGTGCAGCCCTATCCGCACGTTCGAATCTTGGTGTGGTATTTTTCTTGTGCTTTATATATCCTAAGAACATCAAATAAAATGATTATAACACACCATGCTTGATCTATGAATTATATGAAGAATTAATCATGAAAACGTAATAAAACCATGTAAAATAGCATACGATTTTTAAAGGCTTCAAGTATAATTTATTTACGTGTCTTATGATATTACAAGACCTGGAAAAATGTTGCTACGAATTATCATGGCCTAGATGATTTATTTTCGAATTGAGTTTGTTAATCGGTTTTGAGATAAAAACGCGTAAAAGAGGAAAGATTTTCGTACGAGCTGGAAATGAGGAATTAGGGTTTGTTCATGTGATGTTTAATGATGTTAAATGATTAGGTAATGATTAAAAATAGGTTAGATGTGTTAGGGTTTGGATTCGTGTATTTAAAATGTTGTTCGATTGTTTATAAAATGTTTTGGGTAGGTTTTGTAACTTTTAAAACTCAAGGGTTATTTTTAGAACTCATTTTGGACTGTGTACATTTCGTATAAAATATAAGTTGAGGGGGTCTAGTGTAATTTTTTACATTTAAAAGGATTAAAATGTCTTAATTAATATATTATGATTCGAATTTGCAATTTAAATAAATAGAGGGACTAAATATGTAATTTCTGGAAACGTATGGTTGATTTGAGTAATTAATTATATTCAGGGGGTTATGTGCTATTTTGATAATTTAATGGCTTAATATGTAATTGTTAATAATTAAAGGTTGAAATTGTAAATTAAAGGACTTAATATGTAACTTTGATAACTTGAGGGACTTGATGTGTAAATTATGAATATTTAAGGATTCATTCGTATAACATGTTAAAATAAGTACTCATTTTGTAAAATTGATAAATGAAGGGTTTAATGTGTAACTATGAATATTTGAAGGTTTAAAGTGTAACTTTTGTAATAAAGGGGTGTAAAGTGTAAATTGTGAAATCTTAAGGATCAAATGTGTAAATATGATAAAAGATACCTTATTTCCATTAATAATGATTTAACTAAGTTATGTTACTCCATACTTCTAAAAATGGAAACCTTCTAAAAATGGAAACTTTCTAAAAGTAGAAACTTACTAAAATTGGAAACTTACTAAAAAGGGAAAGTTACTTAAAATGGAAAGGAAGTTAATTAAGAATGATTTGTAATCCCCTTCTACTCCTCTAGGTGTGAAGAAGGAGAGACTTTGAGCTATTCCCTTATTTCTGTGCTTTGTTTCTGTTTGTGCTTTCGTCATAAGGTACGGATACTCTACCCTTTTTAGTAAGGGTGTCTTTTCACCTATGCATTGATGTTGAGCTATGATTTAAACCTTTGCCATGATCCTTTTGACATGAACCTTTTGATATGACCTTGAGATATACCTTCTGATTATGACCTTGAGATGCACTTTGATATGACATTGAGACCTGACTCTTAGTTTGATACCCGAGCCATTTTATGTTACCTAGCCAGGAAGGTAACCTGGCCATGTCTGTGATGCACCACTGGCATGACTCATGTGTGGGTGAGTGATTTCTCACACCGTCCCTCTTATATTATGATATGGCCATTATGACTTTGAGATTATGATTTTGAGATGACTTTGAGTTTGGGGGCGTATGGATTGCAATCCTAGATTTGTATGTTTAGTGGATTTAACTATGACTTTGAGTTATGACTTTGAGGTGACTGGTACTGTGTGCAATACATGCCTTTCACATTTCTGGGAGCTAGCTACTCCACCCCTTTTGATACATGAGGACACCCCTCATATTATCTGGTTGCTTGAGAGGTATCCCCTCTGATTGTGAGATTATGACTTTGAGATTATGATGTTGAGATTACGACTTTGAGTTTCTGGGCTCGTGGTAGATGACTATCCTATATTTCCTTACTATTCTTTTGCTTTGATTATACCTTATGATATTTCCAGTACTTCACTATATTCTGTTTCGTTATCTTTGTTTGTATTATGTATCTCTTCACTGAGCTTTGTAAGCTCAGCCGCACGTTTTCTTTTCGTGTGCGGCAGGTTTTAGTTGGAAGATGGGTATGAGTGAAGAGACTTTTGGACATAGAAGACTTGATAGTTTTGGCCTTGAGATTGATTAGAAGTTTTTCTATTGTTAGAATTTGTATTCGTTTTTGTAACCTTGTATTTCCAGTATTTCATTTGTAACCTTTGAAAATCTTTGTATTACTTTGAATGTATGCTTTGTTAGATCTGATATGAAACCATTTGCGTGACATCTTTATCATTTTTGGGTTGGGGTGTTACAATTATGGTATCAGAGAGACAGGCTGCGATTCATAATACATTTACCCTTGGCCTGTGTAAGTTAGGACCGCTAAGTTTCCCTATAAGCGCTCATAGAATAACCTGTAAGATTTGCTTTAGGATCTCCCTATAGGAACCTAAATTTGACCAGTGAGGAATGGGTAGACTAAGACATATATGTGAGTATCATTTGCTTCCGCATTACTCTGATTCGTGCCTCTGCCCTTAGTCAAGCCTCATCAGAAACTTTTCAGGAGTTGGAAGGTTTGCAACTTAAGCTTAGAAACCAAGAAAGTTTGGAATATCTCGAAAAACCCACCTGGATACCTTACACCATTTAAGTTCCATTTTCAGATTTTGACCTCCACCCCCGATTTGTTTGACAAGCTGTTTGACACCTTTCCGACCGCATCGTAGGTCATTCAACCATAATGTGTTTGACACATTTTGTGAATTCGCTGCTTACGCTGAATGTAAATGTATCATCCGAAACTACTTAACTTTGCATAGATCCATTACCACTCCTATGAGAATTCCAGTAATTATTAACCATGGATATAGGAAGTTATGTTCCTTTCCTTTGAATGACGAACCTGGTACTGCCAACCATTTTCCTTTGGAAGGATATGATGCTATGTTATCTCTGTATGGGTTTGTTAACTGAGCATAATGATGCTAATAACGGATATTTTGTACATCTCACTTTTGACAACTATACGATGTTCGTACTACTGATAATACACGCCCTACATACTGCTTATGCTAAGAAGCCGGACAATTCCTACACTTTGAACTGTTCGTTTATCCATCTCAACACTTTTATTGAAACACGTGCTGAACTTCGAAATATGAACTATCCGTCTGATTCGATGACTGTATTCGTTCTATAAATCTTTTGATCTTGTCATGTCTTATTGTGTGGTCTTTTGGTTATGGATTGGATGACTATTTGTAAAGCTGCCATAAGACTACCATATCTGAAATGTGATCTTGCCAATCTGCTTCACCCTATTTCGTTATGATGAATCTCTACACCTGAATCTGCTAAATTCTGCCGATATGGAAGCACCAACCCTGAACTCATGAGAACCATTACTATCCACCCTTGGAAAGTTCCGCCATTAGAAATATTCCGTTGTACGAAGATTTTCCGGTATTTTCGATGTAATATGATTTTGTTCACTTCAGCGATTCTCTTGGATGCTCTTGTTAGTTTATGAAGGAGAAAGAAAGAAGTATGTGACGATGTATCGACTATTGTAAACCTAATCGTACCACTATCAGTAATCATTATCCGTTTCCGAGTATCAATAATTGATTCGGTCTTTCTTTTGAAACTTCGTATCTGATTTCATCGTTTTAGATTTGAAGGGCTGAAGCAGCAACCACAAGAACTTCTAAGAAGGGGGTTAACTAACCGAGAGTAACCTCTGTGAAGTAGTTCAGTTTTATTTTTGAAGAAGGAGGAAGGCGGCATGAAGTGTATGTGAAAGTTTTCCCTAAATGATTTCAGAGACTGTCCTTGCACTCGTTATAACCTTAGGAGTTTGAATGATGCCAATGGTATTGGCTAGAATGGTCGTGTCTTTGCGTATTTTGGACAAATTGTCATAGTATGACATTGTGTTATGTTCAGAAAACGAAAGAAGAACATAGAGATTATTGATGAGACGACCACTTGATCTGGGAGAGAAATTTGTTTGACATTCAGAAATTATTGTAGACGACACTACCCTGTATATTGTGAAGACAGAGCTTTCCACAGGAGGAACCGAGATCAAAGACAGTTATCAGAGTGAGAAACTTGGTGGAAGAGTAGTAGAAGACGGTGGCGACGAGCATTACCAGGGATGAAGCATATAGGAAGAAGAGAGGAGCTGGGATAATACTCGATCATATATTATGCAACCCGTGAAGATTACAGTTCGGGCATCAAGACAACCAGACCGTAGGAGACGAACCATTCAACACATAATCTGGAGTCGACGACGGCGGTGTTTACCTTAAAGCCTGGAGCTGTGTTAGAAGACCTGTCGAAGAAACGCAATCTTGTTTCTCTATTCATTTTAGTTGTACTAAGATGAATTGATAGCTGAAGCAGGCTTGCGGATGGAGGGATGCACAGTGATCATGTCAGAGACTACCGTTACGACGCCACAATAGCAAGAAGAGTTGCCGAAGGCTTGAGGAACCAGACTTAAGTTTGTAATTCCTTTTCACCATGAGAGAAGATGGACAAGCGGCAAATTGCTCCAACTTGGAAGAAATTTTAAAATTTTGTATATGAATGGATGGATTTTAAAGCGGACACTGGTGTTTAGACGAGATGATTCTGTAGAGGATGAAGCTATCAAAGACGTATTCATTTCCTCTTATTTCGTTACCTGATAATGAGGTCCTTTGAATGATTTGGTTCTCTGTTAGTAATTCTGTTCTATGTTCATTCTGCGTTTGTTGGATAACGAGTTGTAATAGAATTTTGACGAGCTATGGAAGGAATTTGGATATTTATGAATAGACGGATGTTGAAGTAACCACTTATTTTGGCTGAATTGATTTCGGTAAGTTATGAAGTCTTGGCGCTATTAATGACGTACCTGAATTCTGATGGACATTTTCGGATTTCCGTTACTCTTCGAGTAAATTTCGTATTCTTAGTTATGATGTTTGACTTTGGTGACCTTTGAGATTGTAGGTGGACTAGGTGGATTTAGATAAGTTGTGTTGCTCACGACTTGAGATAAAGTATGACCATCATGGGGGCATATTTATATGATGCTAGTATTACGACGCCTGATCAACGTGATAATACTTACATCATATAGCGTGCACTCGTTGTGGGCATAGGATATTTCGAGAAGTGCCTTAGAACCTTAGAATCTCTGTTATCTGTTTGAGATCATCCGCGATTAGTGGGACTGTGGATTCATTCTACCTATCCAGTTGATCTGCTGTCTTTGATATGCGACTTGATACGTTTGAATGCTCGACGAGCGTTTTGCTGACCTCTGTCACTTCAGATAATAATCTTAGATTCTATTATAGAACTTTCGGCTATTCGATGATATCTGACGATACGCTATGTTCTGTCCGTATGGATTCAATCTGTTATTATACGAGAATACACCTATGTTCTGCTATATATATACGTTTCGCATTCGTTAAACCTGTTCTTTGTGATCTGCTATGAGTAAGACATGAGATTTTGGACCTTGAGGAAGCAAGATCTATTTGTATATGAGGATACCTTTGGAAGGCTATATTGAAGCCGAGGCTATTTGAAAAGCTGAAGAGTTACACCTTTACATCACCTCATGGTTGCTACAATCCGATGTACTCTCATCTAATCCGCCTAATCAATTCGATGTAAACTCTACGTATTGTTTGTACCTCTTCCTAGAGAATTCGATTATCATCCGTATATTGGTACGTTATCTTTTGGATTCGCACTCAGCATAGTGTGTCCCTGTTTTGTTTTCGATTCATTTCATTTCTGACTCTTTGCAAATTTTGGGACGAAAATTTTCTTTTAGAGGGGAAGAAGTTGTAACACCTAAAATTTGAAAAGCATGTAAAATGACCAAATTGCCCCTACAAGTTTAAAGACTTATTTAAAAGCTTATAAAGTACCAAATTAATCCCAAACTTCTGGTAATGAACAAGATATGATACCAAATAATTTTGAAAACTCCATTTAACATTTCTACAAGCTACAAAATTTCTAAAATACCCCTCATAGAACCGAATGAGTTATAAGTGTAATTATAATTATTTTAATTATGGAAAATTAGGATAAATGGGGGAAAAATCAATCACACTAATTCCTCCAACCAATGCACCAAAAATATGGTCCATATCCTCTCATTTGACTCAGCAAAATCAACCTTATATCAATCCATGATTATTCTCCATTTTTAAACCTAAAAACCCTAGCCGAAAAACTCATAACCCTCTCTAAATTCATTCCGATTTTTCCAAGGCCAAGGATCATTTTTCTGGAGTCTATTATATTGCAAGGAAGCTTAGAAAAATAGCCATTCGATTTGTGGGAGCTTAGATCAAGCGTTGTCGAATTTCTTCCATTTTAATCACACGTAAGGTAACAATTCCTAAATAATTCATGCGGCCTCTATAAAATTCGTTTATGATTTTTCTCATGATCCTCATGTCGTATATACTCTGGGAAAAATGTTGGCAAGGTTGTGGAGAAGCTTTTGGAGTCGTGGTGGATTTTTGGTTCGATTTACTCATACGCATAGGAAACAATTCGTGCAGCCCTATCCGCACGTTCGAATCTTGGTGTGGTATTTTTCTTGTGCTTTATATATCCTAAGAACATCAAATAAAATGATTATAACACACCATGCTTGATCTATGAATTATATGAAGAATTAATCATGAAAACGTAATAAAAACCATGTAAAATAGCATACGATTTTTAAAGGCTTCAAGTATAATTTATTTACATGTCTTATGATATTAAAAGACCTGGAAAAATGTTGCTACGAATTATCATGGCCTAGATGATTTATTTTCGAATTGAGTTTGTTAATCGGTTTTGAGATAAAAACGCGTAAAAGAGGAAAGATTTTCGTACGAGCTGGAAATGAGGAATTAGGGTTTGTTCATGTGATGTTTAATGATGTTAAATGATTAGGTAATGATTAAAAATAGGTTAGATGTGTTAGGGTTTGAATTCATGTATTTAAAATGTTGTTCGATTGTTTATAAAATGTTTTGGGTAGGTTTTGTAACTTTTAAAACTCAAGGGTTATTTTTAGAACTCATTTTGTACTGTGTACATTTCGTATAAAATATAAGTTGAGGGGGTCTAGTGTAATTTTTTACATTTAAAAGGATTAAAATGTCTTAATTAATATATTATGATTCGAATTTGCAATTTAAATAAATAGAGGGACTAAATATGTAATTTCTGGAAACGTATGGTTGATTTGAGTAATTAATTATATTCAGGGGGTTATGTGCTATTTTGATAATTAAATAGCTTAATATGTAATTGTTAATAATTAAAGGTTGAAATTGTAAATTAAAGGACTTAATATGTAACTTTGATAACTTGAGGGACTTGATGTGTAAATTATGAATATTTAAGGATTCATTCGTATAACATGTTAAAATAAGTACTCATTTTGTAAAATTGATAAATGAAGGGTTTAATGTGTAACTATGAATATTTGAAGGTTTAAAGTGTAACTTTTGTAATAAAGGGGTGTAAAGTGTAAATTGTGAAATCTTAAGGATCAAATGTGTAAATATGATAAAAGATACCTTATTTCTATTAATAATGATTTAACTAAGTTATGTTACTCCATACTTCTAAAAATGGAAACCTTCTAAAAATGGAAACTTTCTAAAAGTAGAAACTTACTAAAATTGGAAACTTACTAAAAAGGGAAAGTTACTTAAAATGGAAAGGAAGTTAATTAAGAATGATTTGTAATCCCCTTCTACTCCTCTAGGTGTGAAGAAGGAGAGACTTTGAGCTATTCCCTTATTTCTGTGCTTTGTTTCTGTTTGTGCTTTCGTCATAAGGTACGGATACTCTACCCTTTTTAGTAAGGGTGTCTTTTCACCTATGCATTGATGTTGAGCTATGATTTAAACCTTGCCATGATCCTTTTGACATGAACCTTTTGATATGACCTTGAGATATACCTTCTGATTATGACCTTGAGATGCACTTTGATATGACATTGAGACCTGACTCTTAGTTTGATACCCGAGCCATTTTATGTTACCTAGCCAGGAAGGTAACCTGGCCATGTCTGTGATGCACCACTGGCATGACTCATGTGTGGGTGAGTGATTTCTCACACCGTCCCTCTTATATTATGATATGGCCATTATGACTTTGAGATTTTGATTTTGAGATGACTTTGAGTTTGGGGGCGTATGGATTGCAATCCTAGATTTGTATGTTTAGTGGATTTAACTATGACTTTGAGTTATGACTTTGAGGTGACTGGTACTGTGTGCAATACATGCCTTTCACATTTCTGGGAGCTAGCTACTCCACCCCTTTTGATACATGAGGACACCCCTCATATTATCTGGTTGCTTGAGAGGTATCCCCTCTGATTGTGAGATTATGACTTTGAGATTATGATGTTGAGATTACGACTTTGAGTTTCTGGGCTCGTGGTAGATGACTATCCTATATTTCCTTACTATTCTTTTGCTTTGATTATACCTTATGATATTTCCAGTACTTCACTATATTCTGTTTCGTTATCTTTGTTTGTATTATGTATCTCTTCACTGAGCTTTGTAAGCTCAGCCGCACGTTTTCTTTTCGTGTGCGGCAGGTTTTAGTTGGAAGATGGGTATGAGTGAAGAGACTTTTGGACTTAGAAGACTTGATAGTTTTGGCCTTGAGATTGATTAGAAGTTTTTCTATTGTTAGAATTTGTATTCGTTTTTGTAACCTTGTATTTCCAGTATTTCATTTGTAACCTTTGAAAATCTTTGTATTACTTTGAATGTATGCTTTGTTAGATCTGATATGAAACCATTTGCGTGACATCTTTACCCTTGTCGGGTTGGGGTGTTACAAATACCATGTTAAATAAAGATATGGATTTAAGTCATTCTTTATTCAACTATTCTATTTCTCGTTGTTTGTGATTGAGCAAGATTATCAAATCTCCTGAACGTATTCCAGAAAATCTTGGGCGTGACCATGCAAACATCTTATCAACCCTACGAGGGGCCCAATAGTATTAAACTCCATAACAAATTTGAAGGAACAGATTATATATTGATTACAGGTAAAACCCATCAACTTTGTAACACTTCTGAAAACAATCCTTATGACTACCAGTTACATATAGCGTTAAATTGTTCCATAGAAATGCACTACATTCATGACAGTTATCTGGTATCTCAAGTCTGAGGATAACTATTCATGATTTACTTAATAACAATATCCATAAAGTAAAATCATGTAGTTTGGGATAAGTCTTATATTCAATTCATTGAATATCATGTGAATTTGGTATGTCAACACATCAATATACTTTCAAGTATATCCTACCAAAACTCATATTTGTCTTAGTTTAATGATATTCTCATATCATTAATTGACAACGGACGATTTAGAATAACTAAATTATTCACGGATTAAACATGCAAATTTAGGACATAATTATTATAAATGAATACAAACGTACCAAATACTTAAATTCATTACAAATAATAAATACTTAACATCCTTTATCCAAATACTAAATAGATCAATGCATGCTAATTCTAGTTGATGAATTATGCCTCAAGTCATGATAATCATACTTGTTGACAAGTCATAAATCAACCAATTTTGATCTATCATAATTTTGAGAATACTTATTTCAAGAATTCAACTAGTGAAGTTCTTGTATGTGTGCATTCAAATAATTGCCACATAATATTTCATAAAGTGTGTGACAACCTTAACCACCAATTTATGATAATCAAACTTTCAAACATTTTTAAAGTTTAAAGTATTCTAATTCTTTAATGTATAATGCAACTATGCTCTTAGTGAGCACAACTAGTTTACATAGCCAGGGATGAAATCCTACCATGACTAGTATTGAGTATCATTTCAATTAAACCAGCATCATTGTATACAAACAACACTATGCTCATTAAAACTCCGTAAACTTTAATATCTATTGTGTAATGTTTGATGTTTTCCAAACTTTCAAGTTTGTAGGCGATGACAATTTGCACAACAATTGACATATTGTTCATCCATAGAATCTAGGAGTAACTCCAGGCTGAGGATGTAATTCTATATCCAAACATATTCTATTAGAATATTCATTACACTAGTTATCTAATAATTTTCAATTAGATATCAATGTTGTCAAATCATCTTGCAATCAAGCATGATCAAACAATAACATGATGTTCATGAAAAATCCTTGAGTCAGACTTAGATTTTGTTCATGTTCTACATATCCATTTAGACTTTCTAAATGATATATCATGTTCTATTAGATTCATTTACCGCACATGTTTAATAATAATAAACATTTGTTCCAAGGTTGTATGTCTTATTTTCTAAATCTTTCAAGTGAAGTTTCATTCCAAACTAAGACTTAACATTTTACTTATATGAAATGTTACTTCCTATATGTTATACAACATATATGATTTAGGAAATTAAACATAATACTCCCACTAGCTTTCAGGAATACTTAGGAGTTATCTTATTTTAATTATAAATCAAAACATGGATTTAATAATTAAACATAAGCTTTATCTCCTAGATGCATGCATTAATCCATTCATAAATTATTGCATTTTGTACACTTCCAAAGATTAGTTGAATTTATAAACTCCTTTCAATTACTTACCATCCTCGCTCAAGTAATCACTCAAGAAAGAGTTTTGATATGCCATTATCATTTTTCAAATTAATGAAAATAAGTATGACAATTATCATCTTTATATATTTAATGTGTCTAGGAGAAAATATTCAATAACAGTTAATTGCTTAAGTGTGATCAATAATCTTGTCATAAGACATGCATTAAATATGTGTACAATATCGTCCATATGATTTTTCATAAAGAATTAAACCACTAGGGTTTTCCTTCTCTTTTAATAAATTCATCTCCATTATCTAGTCTTACTACATAATTCAAGATAAACCAAGTTTCCAAAACATTGATTATCTTCATGGACAGCATCTTAACATTCATGGTATGAGTAATTTACCCAATTCAATATTTGGTATTGCATCATAATGATTATCAGGTTTACCATAATCATGTAACTCATAATCCTCAGCATATTAATCAAATATCTGAGATATCCTTGCAGATCTATGAATGAGAATTCCATCATCTTGAGGTCTAACATTTACATGTTTAGCCTCATTATGATATTTACTAGTGTATTTTAGAAGATTTTGTATTTTGTAATTTTATCTTTACAAGATATAAAAACCTCCCACTTGCCTTTTGTAATTTATAGACTATCTATAAATACTCAGTAAATAGAGCAACAATACAATGTTCTCTTTTGGGACATTACAAAGCACAATGACAATTCCTGACATTAGTTTGTCTCATTAATCTTCTAGGTTGGAGTCTTATTAAGTATGTCCAATCCATACTCAATATTCTAACCTTGATAACTTTTGGAAGAAAATAAGATATAGTTATCTTGAATCAAACGCTACAAGAGTTTGATTCTCCTAACTGAACATACCATAAACATGTGGTATTTCATTAGAATTAATATTGTAAGATAATTTAACAATATGTAAGATAAACATATATCTTTCGGCTTATCTATTTACCAACTAAGTCATCTTAATGGTATAATAGAATTTCCAAGCCAATTGCATGCTTTACAACCCAAGTACCTTTTGACCAAGTCACTTCATGTCCATATCTCATCAAGATGACATAAACAACTATAATCCCACTATACGTTATAAGTCATTTTTCAATGACTTCATGTATATGTCTTACTTTATATTATAGTAAGTCATGTAACAATTAAAAGACTTCATGTTTGTGACTTTACAATAAAACATAACCATGTTTAACTAAAGTAATCATGAACACCACCTTTTGGTTTCGATAGCAATTTCAAGTTAATCAATTACTTCATTTATTTATATCATTCCAATAATATATAAATTATTTTGAAGTAGTCTTTGTTATTATCTTGACACATGTTCTAAATAGTTATCTAATTTAGAAACTGTAAATTTATTCCAAATACCATCTCATGTAACATGGAGATATACCTTGTTGTTGCAATCTAGCTAAGCTCTCACATAACATAAATTGCAACACTAAGTGTTTCTTGGATTAGATATATATAATTCATATTAGAACGTTAGTTTTTTACCTTGTAGTCAAGAGAATCCTTTAAATCATATTCATATGTGTTGTACCTTGCACACAATAAAGATTTCTCCCACTTGTGCATGGAAAAACATCATGTAGCAGATAAACAACACGACACACGTTTGTTTATGTGATCAATATGATTGTGTCATAGATATTAACATAATTAGTAGATGTAGAACCACTTCATTGTCTAGTAAGGAAACGTACATGACTATCCTTAAAAACACAAATGTCTACAATTTGAAAGTAATTATCTTGAGACATTCTAGAGATAATCTGGGTTACTACCAAGATGACAAAGCTTGTAGCTCCCACTGAATTACAGATCATTACAATAATTCCTTATTCAGTAATACACACAATGCTCCCACTGGATTTGACAACATTATAAGTGTTTCATAACCAGTGAAACCAAATAGTGTACTATTTATTTTCTTACATCTTTAAGACACTTATACGTAACAGTTACTTAGGTATTAAAAGAGTGTATTCTACTATGTAAATAATGGACTATCCATCAATGTCATTAACTTGAAAAATTGGGCATGCAATTTCTTCATTAATAGGTTTACCATTCCAACAATTGTATGTAGTACCTTTAAATGGTCAAAACAAAACAACTAGATAAAATATACTAGTTTGTCTTTTACCATTTTGCGGTAATTAGTCTTGCTTCTAATTTAATTACTCATAAAATGTTACACATGTTTTCCAGTTAACCAAATGTCATATTTGTTACATTGAAAATTCAATTACCGAAAGAGGGTAATGAAATCTCTATGAAAAATGTGCAATTCTCTTAATTATTAAAGTTTGCTATGAGTTATGTATTTAGAATTTAGACAATTCTAATTTTCCTATCATACCTTTCTCATTCATGAAAAGGAATAGGATTAAGTCTCACGCTTCTCTCATGGAAAGGAGACTAGGTTTATTCTTTTAGTAAAGTTGACTCTAGCCAAAACCCCTACGGGTGTAGATCAATTTACAAATAAAAGAATAACTTACGTTTACGGTTTAACGTTGCATTAATACATTTAAAAGAATTAACAAAAATCAATTTCAGTATTTTCGATAGTTAGATCTTTAAGAAAATAAAATACCCGTTGATAAATATTCATGTAAACCATAGTATTTTCTTAAAGCTATGATCCTAATTGAAATAGTTCTATTACATCAGTTGATTTGTTAGTAATGAAAGTATTCAACAAGGTAATTGTCGAACAATAATTGACAAACATTTTTCAATTCCTAGATCATTATGGGATTTACAATTGCCAAACCTAGTTGCAATGTAAGCATGTTTCATCCCCATCTTATGCATTTAGTTCTAGGTCTCACTAACAACTCGATTAAGTTGTCTAATTTAGAAACTGCAAATTCTCATGTACGTCTCACGTAATCATGAAATTCACCTCGTCATCACAATCTAGCTAAAGTCTCACTTAGGCTAAATGGTGAATTCAAGTGTTTCTTATAATTAGATGACATGAACTTAAATTCAAGGGTGCTAGGTTTTGATGTTAATAAAACTTTTATTAACCAATTCACTAAGATTAAATTAACAAGTTTTGATTGAGGTATTTGGTTCACCAATCAAAGAATTACCTTTAATTATCGTCCATTATATCGTACTTTTGCATAAGTCCAAAGACTTAGTATTTCGGATAATTACCACAAAGTGGCGCATGGAATTAAAGGCTAATTCACCCTTAAGATGATTTTGTACATAAAATAGTCGTACTAGGTAGCTCCAATTTGACGCACAAAGGAGCGGAGAAACTAAGGTTAGCATAATGCCAATTAAAAACCTGTTTCTTTAGGGTCACAATTTAATGCGTACCCTCCTTATACCTCTTTTATAGTTTGTCATAATTGGGTGAGCCGTTCTTACTATTGGTACAAAATTTATCACTCAATCAAACTATTGAAAATTTAACTCTTTAAAAACCAAATCATATTTCACCATTTATTAGTCCAATTTATTTTTCTATTCAAAATTACCCTTTTGTTTACAACATGTCAAACAAAATAAGTAACAATAAAAAATAAACAACTAAACAATGCGCACATAACGTAACAATTAATATATGTAAAACAAGCAGCCACATGCATACTTATTCGATAAAACCTATTAATAATCAATTCTACGTTTACAATGCATATATTTAACTAAGGATCTCACTTACAAAGCCAAGTGAAACACATGCATCGACGTATCGATTGCGTAAACCATAGCTAAATATATACCATATAGCACGCAATTGATTCATTAATTATATTGAGGTCTTCCCCAATTTAAGAATTATCAATAAATAAACATGTGAATAATAACTTAACAATTAATTCATATAGACAATAATTCCATAACAAAACATGCACGTTCCATCATTGATTTTCATAACAATTATAACATGTTGTCACAAGATCACATACAATTAACACGTAATTATATCATGCAATCCTAAGGTTTCTAATCCAATTAATAAACAAAACATTTTTTTTTTATTAAATAGGGCAATCGCCCCCCCCCCCCCCCCTTAAATTTAGGGTTTCGAATTATATAAACCCTAAAATTCGACATATATAATTAAATACAATTCAAGATTCATTTTTTTACGTGTTTCGCTAATTAATTACACATTAACCAAGGCTCGTGATGCCACTGTTGGAATTTAATAACATGACTACTCATAATTAAACACATAAACATCAAAGTATTGCGGAAGCGTATAGATCATATAACATGTATGTAATTAACCGAATATAAAAGTATGCGTACCTTTTAGCAATTCTTAAATCAATCAACTTTATGAACCCTAATTAGGTATTTATGTGGATTATAAGAATTACCCCTTACCGTTTTGTAATTCAATCCAGATACTAACAATAGTACGTGTGTTAGTATCACGTTCTTGTACACACGTACTAATACCAAGTTAATGTAATGCTAGTTAATAAGAACACAAAACAATTTGTTTATTAAAAAAAAAAAAAAAAAAAAAAAAAAAAAAAAATCGAATCCCTATGAGGGGTTTAGTTCGATCAGCACTCAACCAAAAGAAAGTAGAAGAAACTTTAGGGTTTGGTATTGTGTGTGCACAAAAGGGCACCAAAACAATGACCCTAGGTTTGTATATATAGTGTAGAAAACTTGGAAGACAAGTTGTTGTAGGATTGAGTTTCCTCAATCCCCCACCGATCGGTTATGAGCCTAAAGAGGGGATCCGGAACCTTCTTAACCTTAATTTCTATCTATAGTCATTTCCTTTTATTAGTTAACGGTCGTTAGTCAATTATCGTTAATTACTTAACGTCCGTTAGTCGTTTTGTGTATTTAATAATTAAATATAACATTTTATATTAATTTTTTTATCATTAACTCTTCATATGTAAAGTGTGCAATCACGTGATCTCGAGTTCGATCCTAACATATTTCTATTAATTTATGTCTATAAACTAATTTAACACGGAACTAGAACACAAAGTTAATGGGTGCATTTAAGGAAAATCAAACACAAGACTACATATATAATTTTTTGCAACCATATGCATTTTATAAGAAATCGAAGTTTTGTAATAAAATTAACCCTACGGGAAAATCATCTGAAAAGACATCATACTTGCCACCTTATTCTTTTGTAAGCATCATATTTTTTTTCCTATTGTGGGCACATACTCCCTTAATCACCACTATTGTAGCCATCTTGATGACGTGGCATGATCTAATCAGAGTTAATTACATAAATTTACATAAATCGTCCCTGTGGCTCTAAACAATTACACCATTCGTCCTTTAGTCAATTACATAAAAGGTCCCTGTGGCTCTAATAATTTACACATTTCGTCCTTGTGGCTATAAACTCAAACTAATCACCATCAACCAGCAAACACCCCCTCCCACCATGACATCACAACCAAACCACCACCACAGACTCACCAAACCACCAATACATCACCACCAAAGCACCAAACCATTACCACAAAATATTATTTTGGTTCAGCTGAACACCAGATCTTATGCTAGATGGTAATAGTCTTCCAGACCCAAAAAGAGTTAGATAACAGATAACAGATAGATTGCATAACAAATATTATTTTGGTAATAGTCTACTTTCTCCATTGTATCACCTGGTTGTTTTTCAGCAATTGCCCTTGCAACATCGAGCATTTTCCATGCTAAATCCAAGTCGGATTCATCCTCCTCATCATCACTTCCTTCAGCATCTTCTTCCTGATCTTCCTCATCACCACCTGTCATCCAGAAAAACATTTGCACATGCATGAGAGAAAATATGTATCATTTCTCTAGGTGGTCTAGGGCATGATAACACAAGTTTCTAACAAAGTTTGACTAGTTCTGCTACTAACCATCTTCTGATACTGCTTTAAGACTCGATGTCCCTTCTTTACCCTTACTTGAAACAAAAGTTTCTCCACTTTCTGCACCCTTAGCAGATCCTTTATCACCAACCAGACCCGTCTCTTTATCACACCCGTCATCCCCATCCCTCACCACCTCCTTAAACAATCCAACCGGAATTTCATCAAACACCTTACGCGCATCCCAAATCTCCCCAACTTACAATACACATTAACCAAACCACCTTCATAATCTGCTGCGGCACTCACCAAAGTACCAAACCATCAAACAAACCCATATAACCATATCATATCATATAAAATGATTAAACTAACATAAATACATCAACATAATCAAGAAAAAAAAATCCAACACAGAGAAATCAATGAACATGATCCATTCTGTCAATCACTAAACCACCTTCATTACCCCACCACAACATATCCATATCACCTATCACCCTAATTCTGCCATAACCACGGCCACCATCAACCACCACCTACAAAATTTTAAATCTCCAAACATACAAGAATGGGTTCACTCAGATCTGAAATCTAGAACATGTTTGTTTTAATTTTTGTTTTTTTTAGGGTTTCTAAGATAGGTGATGCCATAAACAAGATGAGTGGTGGCAGTAAGATGATGGTGGTGGACGGGGGAGAAGATATCAGTGGTCTTTTGAAAATATAAGAAATGAGTGTGTTGGTCACAAGATAATGAATTAGTGTCTAATCTTAAACCCTTTTTAGATAAGGTTTCAAGGGTTTTGATTGAATTAGTGCTTGGGCCTTTTGAAAATGAATTGAGAAGTGTTTGGTTTTTGGTTTTGAGTTTCATTGATTGACGGAGATATGACAATATCACTAACAACGGAACTTCTTATCAGTCCCATTATCCCTCTCAGTTATCATTATCATGACAATATCACTAACCCTTATCTCTGATTCACTAGTCTGAACATCATCACTTCCCGACACAATAATCAATTTTTTTATATTGGATGTGGATTTTTGAGTGTATTGATTTCATGAAAGCTGATGATAGTAGGGTTTTGGTGTGATAGATGTCCGGGGGGTTATGTTGTTGATGAGCTCTGCTGCCGCCGCCGGAGATACCATTGTGGTGTTGGTTTTTGTTTAGATCTCCCTTTTTTTGATTTGCTGATGATGGAGAGTAGATCAAGTTTTTTGTTGTGGTTTTGATAGGATTTGATTTTTGATCGGTGTGGGTTTTTTTTTTTTTTTTTTTTTTTTTTTTTTTTTTTTTTTTGTGAGTGATGATGTTTTGTTGTGTGGTGGGGTTAGCAGTTTTTCATCTTTTTGATGATTGTGTGGTTTTTTTTTTTGTTTGTGAGTTAGTGACTGCTTTGATCGGATCTATGGATGTTCTTAGATCCGGATCTGGATTTGTGTGCTTATGAATCAGAGGGTGAATTAAAAGATCAGAGGGTTAATAACTATTGATTAGTTTAAGTTATATCCACTAGGACGAAATGTGTAAATTATTAGAGTCAAAGGGACCTTTTATGTATTGATTAAAGGACGAATGGTGTAATCGTTTAGAGCCACAGGGACGATTATGTAAATTTATGTAATTAACTCTTGATTAAATCATGCCACGTACTGATTAAGGGAGTATGTGCTCACAATAGGAAAAAAAAAAAGTATGATGCTTACAAAAGAATAAGGTGGCAAGTATGATGCCTTTTCAGATGATTTTCCCTAAAATTAACACTACGACATAAAAATACACGAGTGTCCTGTGACCCTTGGATCCACCTGGTTCCATCACTTAGGGGGGAGGGAGTCATGCTTCCAACCCTCCAACCCTCCCAAATTTTAACCAATCAAATCCCTCCACCTCATTTCAACCCTCCAACCCTCAATCCAACCTTTTTTACTGGCGCCCATCACTTTCAACCCTCCCAAATCTTTTTTTAAATATTCATAATTTGTCCTTCAAAATTATAAATTTGCAACATTAACCCTTCCAATACTAAACAATTATATAAAACAAACAAACATTTTATTCATAACTGAAATTAAAAGTACAATTCATAAAACAAACAAACATTTTATTCATAACTGAAAAGAAACTACATAACTTAATCTTCCGGGTCATCGAGGTATGGTAAATCTTGAGACGCCACATGCTCCGTAAGATCAAATTGAAGACGATGATGGATTTGTTCATCTAGTAACTCCGGTAGTGCGTTGTCGTCATAAACGGGTTGTACCGGCGGATCCATTATATGAGTCGCTGATATTGCCCTCCCGTCATCTTTTATAATCATGTTGTGCAATATACAACACGCATAAACGATGTTAGTGATCTTTTCGATGGTCGCTTGACGGATCTTGCGATTCAAAATACCCCATTTTCCCTTAAGAACACCAAAACATCGTTCGACATCTTTTCTTGCCGACTCTTGAACTTTCTTGAATTTCTTTTCCTTCGCTTCAATCGGATACGGAAATGCTTTGACATGAGTTGAGTACCTAACTACCTATGATAGATTCCGTCGGTAAGATAATATCCCCGTTTGTAGTTACGCCCGTTTACAACGAATGATGAGTTAGGAGCCGTTCCATTTCGCTCCCTAAGATACAAAGTCGATTGATACAACACATTGACATCGTTAAGCGAACCGGGAGGACCAAAAAAAGCGTGCCAGATCCACAAATCTTGTGAAGCAACGGCTTCAAGCATAATTTTCGGGTATGGATACCTCCCACTCTTGTATTGGCCTTTCAAATGTTTAGGACAATTTCTCCAAACAAAATGTGTACAATCAAGGCTACCTAGCATTCCGGAATCTTGTGTCTTCGTTCATGTGCCTCGTACAAGCGTGCAACGTCGTAACTAGTAGGCTTACGTAAGAACTCGCGCCCATATATCTCGATGACCGCGGTGCAAAAATGATCAAGGCATTCGCGTGACGTTCTCGCGGCCATGCATAAGTAGTCGTCAAAGTTATCCGGAGGGTTGCCCGTTCCGAGTTGTTGAATTGCGGATGTGCATTTTTGTAGAGCTGTAAAGCTCCTTTTCCCCCTACCATCTGCACCCTCTTGAAAATACTCGAACCCCTGCTCAATATCACCAACAATTTGTAAAAACAACCTTTTTGACATCTGAAACCTCTCACGAAACAAAGACGAGCCAAACTTCGGTTCGTCAACGAAATAGTCACGCATTAGTGTTTCTTGAGCTTCTTCCCGAAACCGCTCGATATAGGTTCGAGTTTCTTGCGTGCTTGCCGTGTCTTCTTCGAGCGACTCAATCACGTAGCTTAAAAAAGGTAGCGTACTACCCGTGGATAAGTCCGGTAACATGGGTGGCATCGCTAACTCGGACAAAAGGGAAGAAGAAGATGATGATGATGATGATGATGATGATGATGATGATGATGATGATGATGACATTTTTTTTTGGATGTTAATTTGTTTTTGAATGTGTTTTTGTGGTTTGTTTGATTTTTTTTTGTGAAAAATGGTTGAGAAGTTCGGATTTATAGGCAGCCCCAAGGACCAAAATTGTTTTTTTTTTACCCACGCTCCTTCTAACGTATATATTTTAAGTTTCAAAAAAACCCTCCAACTGATCTATTTGCTTGAGCTCGCAGCGAGCTTTGAAACCGCAAAAGCAGCCCGCTAGGCCAACCCTCCACATCGGCGGCGGTGTTCGTGTTGAGCCCGCCCAGCCCGCTGCTATACCCGCTGCCCACTCCCTCCTCCCTTATTAGATATGAAATGATTAGATATGAAAATAAAAGTAGGAACATAAGAGTTTTGGTTTGTTTTTTTTTTTTTTTTTTCAAAAGGAAAAGATCTCTCAGACAATGACAGAATCTTCTATAATAGCGTTAGAAATTGGAGTCAAAAGCTGACAAGGGGTAACATGCCATTTCTTGGAGACACAAGATAAACTTATTAGATCACTTAATTAATACTAAGATAAAATCTTAGTTTGATTTTTCTATTATCTCTTTCTTATATAAAAAATGTCTAATGATTTGTTGATAATGGTACATAGTTGTTTATTGATTAAGGTGTAAACTTTTTAACAATTTATAAAAGCTCAAATTTAAACTTTTATCTAAAACTTTATTTGAGTAATTCTTTGATAATCTGATAGATAAATCTCACCATCTAAATCTCGGCGTCTACAGAGTATATTGCAAGACCCATAAAGCTAGCGTTGCAGATAAATATTCCGTCCGTCTTAAAATAATTGTCTCCCTCCAAAAATACGCAGTTTAAGAAAACATAATCGTTAATGTTTTATCTATTTAGTTTTTACAGAATAACAGTTTTAACTTTAACAAATTAATTGTTGTTTTCTTTAAATTTTGTAATAATAATTTTATGTAAGGGTAATATATTAATCTACACCAAATTTTCTTATCTATTTTTAGTAACAGTTAATTAATTTGAGACATCCCAAAAAAGAAACGTGGACAATAATATTGAGACGGAGAGAGTAACTTTCTACGATTCTGGTTGGATTATAATTCTAGAGTTCGTAACTTATAAGAGTATGAGGTTAAGTGATATCTAAATTTATTTACTCCAAAATGTACAAAGTCCGTGTGGAAAAATAATGTTGTAGCTAGTCAATGAAAAGCTACATGAGTAGGTAAGCCAATTTACTGAAGCAGAATTGAATGGTATAAGATCAGTCAGATTTGTATATGCTAAACTCTAGTTTTTATTTTGATTGTGCAAATGTGTAACAAACTGATTTGTGTTCTTGGATTTTGGCCGGTTTGTGCTACGATTGTACAAGTTTGAGCATAAATGAACATATATATAGATGTTCGTGTAGGTGTCCGGATGACCCATTCCGGATGGATCAAACCGGACGGACTCCATTCAAAATCGTCTGGCCCGGAACGCAATAACAATAATAAATAAGTAATAGACCAGGACGGCAAGTACATGAATAGTGCACCGCCTATAGCATTTAATGGAATGGTACGGCAAGTACATGAATAGTGCACCGCTTAAAGCATTTAATGGAATGGTACGATAAGTACATGAGCAGTGCACCGCCTACAGCAACTGTTCATGTACCAGATCCATTCTCCCAGGAACAGCAACTGTTCATGTACCAGATCCATTCTCCCAGGTACAGCAACTGTTCACGTACCGGATACACGCCCCCAGGCACAGCAGGTAACAAGTGGCTGGTACACTATAAATACCCCAGCGCATTCAATACTCGAACCAACTACTTTTCACCCATATTTATTACTCACCTACATACTCTACGTTTACTCCAATCCGGATAAATACTTATCCTTGCACCGGAGCTTGGTCTTGGGATAAAACCCGGGACGAGGCTAACGGGTTTATCTTTGTTTGCAGGGTCTCACTCGGTTCATAAGGGAAAGGCCTCAACGAACCTAGTACGAGTATTTACCTCAACAAACTGGCGCCATCCGTGGGACCCAAGTTCAATCTACCACAAAGCATAGAATGAGCGGTTCTTACCATTTCGCCCCTCTTCCAGATCTCCCGGAAGCAGGCGGTCCGTCCGGGGGACCTACACCCCCGGATCCACAAGCCCTTATAGAAGGCCACGTGTCAGCTCTCAAGGAACTGATGAAGCAATCAGCGAACCGTGACCTGATCAAGCCAATGCTTCTAAACTTTGATGACGACCTGACGGACGAAGAGGGGGTAAGCCCCGTAAGAAAGACAGGCCGCAAGGGTAAAGTGGTGGCGGTCGACGACCTAACGGACGAGGAGGAGAGAAGCCCCGTAAGAAAAACAGTCCGCAAAGATAAAGCGGCGGTGGTAGACGACTTGAACAAACCTCACAAAGAAATGATAAAGTGTCCGTTCACCAGAAGAATCATCGAGTTCTCCGCTCCAAAGCACAAGATACCAACGAATCTCAAATTATATGATGGAACGACTGATCCGGACGACCACATCAACCGGTTCACTGGAGCGGGGAACCACGAAGAATGGCCGATGCCCGTGTGGTGTCGAATGTTCCAACAAACGTTAGATGGAAAGGCCAGAGGATGGTTCGATAAATTACCAACTGGGAGCATTGACAATTGGGAAGACCTCCAAAGGAAGTTCCTGGTCAGATTCGGTATACTAAGGATATGTGTCAAGGACCTCACAGAAATTAACAAGATCCATAGGAGAGCCAACGAAAGTCTGCCGGATTTCAAGGAACGATGGGTAAGTGAGGCGAACTACTTTCCGGACGCTCCAGAAATAATGCAGGTTTCCTCTTTCTTGAATGGCCACCACTGTCCAGAACTGGCAAAGAAATTCTCTGACACAATCCCAAAAACGGTTGACGAAATGCTAGCAAGGGTAGAAGATTACATTCGGTCGGAAGAAGCTTTCCGAAACACCGAATTACCAAAGGGGGAATACACCCGGAGGGATGGGGGAGGATCGCAAATGGCAAGAAACGAGCGGCCCCACAAAAGTTTTGAAGATAGACGGGGGTGGGGACCCAGACCCATGTTTCGGCCTAAGGATCGCCTTTCCCCATATGCATCCCCAAGGCAGGAACTCGCACGAAACCCTCGTTACGGGTTCAAGGACGATAAGAACAGGTTGACGTTAGAATCGCTGAAACGAACCCCCAGGGAAATCTTGGCTACTGAGCATCACCTCCGGTTACCACTGCCGCCCCCATTGGCCGGCACTCCCAGGAAGGAAAACCTTGACAGGTACTGTGATTACCACGGAGAAAAGGGGCATTACACTAACGATTGCTTTCAGCTGAAAAAACAATTGGAACTGGCTTTAGAGTCCGGTAAGCTAAGTCACCTTATCAAAGATGTAAGGCAGAGAGGAAAGTCTCATCAGAAAAAGGACGGCCAGCAGGGAAGAAAGATCATTAATATGGTTAGTTGCCAAGAGGAGGGCCGAAAAAGAAAGACGATGACCACCACAGAAAACTGGATGAACGTACCGATAACTTTCCCCCCGGTACCAACGGACGACCTGGCCGAAGAAGCCATCGTAGTAGAAGCGGAAATCGCTGGATACCTAGTGATGAGGGTCCATATAGACGAGGGGGCCTCGTGTGACATAATGTTTAAACACTGCTTCGATAACCTACATCCGACCATTAAGGCAAGAATGGTTGAAACAGCAACGACTCTGGCAGGTTTCTCCGGGGAGCAGGTAAAGCCTATGGGAAAAATAGAATTGGACGTATGCTTCGGTAGCGGTGTTTTTTGCAGCCGCACTACAATGAAGTTCATCGTGGCAAGCGCACCCTCACCTTTCAACATTATAATAGGACGATCCGGATTAAAAAAGTTACGAGCCATTCCATCCACTATACATTCAATGATGAAATTTCCGACTCCCAAAGGAATAGCAACGTTAGTCACTCAAGCAGCATCGGTATTCGAATGTCGAGAAATAAACAAAAAAAGAATAACGGAGGAAGAACCCGAACCCGTAGAACGGACGGAGTTCGAATCAACCGAGGAAGTCATGGTGAATCCTGCTTATCCTGATCAATTGGTATCCATCGGACGGAATTTGTCGTCCGCCGGTTCGGAAAGCTTAAAGAATATACTCAAGAGGAACATGGATATATTTGCATGGGAACCATCTCATATGACAGGCGTCCCCAGGCGAGTCATACAACACACCCTGAACGCCAATCCGTCGATCACTCCCGTGAGTCAAAAGAGGAGACCCCTCTCAGCGGAAAAAAGCCAAGCGGTTACGAAAGAAGTAAACGAGTGGTTAAAGGCAGGAATAGTAAGGCCGGTAAAATACCCAACATGGATCTCCAACCCGGTCCTAGTAAAAAAAGGAGACGGGAGTTGGAGGATGTGTATCGACTTCAAGAATGTTAACTCGGCATGCCCAAAGGATTACTATCCCCTCCCGGAGATAGATTTAAAGGTGGAATCCATTATAGGCTCAAAATACAAGTGCTTCCTGGACGCCTACAAAGGGTACCACCAAGTGCAAATGGCCACCGAAGACGAAGAAAAAACAGCATTCTACACAGACCAAGGAACGTTCTGTTACACCAAGATGCCGTTCGGTCTAAAAATGCAGGAGCCACATATCAATACCTGGTAGACACGGCTTTCCAGTCTCAAATCGGCAGGAACCTAGAGGTTTACGTTGATGATATGGTGATCAAAAGTGCAACGGAGAAAACCCTACTAGCTGACATAGCGGAAACATTCGACAATCTCAGAAGGATAAACATGAAACTCAATCCGAAGAAGTGCTCGTTCGCTGTCCAAGAAGGAAAATTCTTGGGATACATGGTTACATCCGAGGGCATACGAGCAAATCCGGATAAGACGAAAGCCATCACGGAAATGCAATCTCCTAAGACGCTGCGGGAAATGCAAAGCCTCTCGGGAAAGTTGGCTGCTTTAAACAGGTTTCTCGCCAAATCAGCCGAACGGGCTTTACCATTCTTCGAAACTTTAAAAAATATCACAAAAGTGAACAAGGACGAATTCCGTTGGACGGACGATGCGGAGAAGGCTTTCCAAGAACTCAAAAGGGTCATCGTTAAACTTCCATACCTGGCCGCCCCAAAACCGAAGGAACCACTGTGTGTCTACTTAGCGGCAGCAAAAGAGGCAGTCAGTGCCGTTTTGTTGGTCGAACGAAACGGAATACAGCTTCCAGTCCATTATGTTAGTCGAACACTACATGAAGCTGAGTGCAACTACGCTCCGCTTGAAAGACTAGCCCTATCGTTGCTCCATGCATCAAGAAGACTCAGGAGGTATTTTGAGGCACACCCAATTAAAGTCATCACCGACCAACCGATCAAACAAATCCTGAACAAATCGGAGGCTTCGGGAAAACTGGCCAATTATTCTGTTGAATTGGGGACGTATGACATAACATATGAACCCAGAAGTGCAGTCAAAGGGCAAGTGTTGGCGGACTTCATAAATGAAGTTCCGGTAGACAGCAACGGAAGGATTGAGGAGCAAGTAACGGCCAAGTTAAGAACTACTGAGGGAGAGGACGAATGGACTTTGTATACTGACGGTGCATCAGGAAAGAACGGATCGGGAGCAGGCCTAGTCCTAATAAGCCCAACAGGGACGGAATACACCTATGCCCTCAGGTTAGATTTCCCAAGCACCAACAACCAAGCGGAATACGAGGCATTGCTCGCTGGATTAAGAATAGCGAAAGAGATGAAAGTATCCGCTCTCTCCGTAAAGGTTGATTCTCAGTTAGTAGCACGGCAGATAAATGGTGAATTTGTAGCTTACACGGATCACATGACAAAATACTTAGCCGAAGCAAAACGCAACATAACCTACTTCCAGAAATTCCGAATAGCAAACATACCTCGGAACCAAAACCAGAAAGCAGACATACTGAGCAAACTAGCATCCGTCGCCTTCAACCACCTAACCAAAGAAATCCTTGTTGAAATTCTGGGCAAACCATCTATAGAAACAACAAAGGTCAGCACAGTAGTGGAAGAAGAGGAAGATAATTGGATGACACCAATAGTAAGGTGTCTCCAAGAAGGGAAATGGCCGGACGACAAGAACGAAGCTAGAGCCCTCCGAATGAAAATAAGTCAATTCGTCATGGAGGGCGACGTACTTTTCAAAAAATCCTATCTCATGCCTATGCTAAGGTGCGTAGGACCCTTGCAGGCAAACTATGTCATCCGGGAATTACACATGGGAGCATGCGGAATGCATTCAGGACCTCGGTCGGTCGTAGCAAAGGCAATCCGACAAGGAATATTACTGGCCCACTATGCACCAAGACGCAAGGGACGAAATAAGGAAATGTGACTCCTGCCAGATACACTCACCGGTGCCGAAACTCCCCAAGAACATAATGACATCTATCATGGCACCTTGGCCGTTTTACCAATGGGGGATGGATGTCCTCGGTCCACTCCCGGCGGCCCCGGGAAAAGTCCAATTTGTCATAGTAGCAATCGACTACTTTACCAAATGGATTGAGGCAAAACCTTTAGCCAGAACCACCGGCAAAGAGGTTATCAAATTTGTGTGGGACAACATAGTATGCCGATATGGTCTTCCATCCATCATCGTGACGGACAACGGAACAAACTTTGTCAAGGATCCGTTCAAAACTTGGTGTCAAAAACTAAAAATAACACAGATAAATACAGCGGTAGCTCATGCACAAGCAAATGGGCTTGTGGAAGGAGCCAACAAGAGTCTCATGAAGGGCATCAAAACACGTTTGGGAAGAGAAAGGGCCGGATGGGTAGACGAATTACCCAATGTCTTATGGGCTCACCGAACATCTTTGAAAACAAGCAACGGTGAGACGCCGTTCAGCCTAACATATGGAAGCGAGGCGGTAATTCCTGCAGAAATCGGAATGCCGACTCACAGAACCATGATGGTCCAGGAAGGAATGAACGAAGACGAAATGCGTCTAAACCTGGACATACTACAGGAAAGGCGCGAAGCGGCAGCCATCAAAGAAGCAAAGTACAAATCCAAAGTGGAACAATACTACAACAAAAGAGTCCGTCCGGCATCATTTAAGGTCGGGGAATTTGTGTATCGAAAGAACGAGGCCAGCAGAGTAGAAAACTTGGGAAAGCTGGGACCTACATGGGAAGGACCATATCAAGTGATTGAAGCCTTCCAGAATGGCTCATACAAACTTATGACACTAGATGAAAGGGAAGTTCCACGCACATGGAACGCTATGAATTTAAGGCGGTGCTATATGTAAACAAATGTAATCTTAAATATTTAATGTGAAATGAAATGAACGCTACATTCCGGTTGGAATGACAGCAATTTTCCCGCAAAATCATGTAAGACATAAGTTAATAATGACTCCGGCGGACGGCTAGCTACCTCCGTCGATGTGTAGTCAATGTCTACTATTCCTAACCCAGGTGCTGTTCACCGAACGGTTATCATACCCCAATTGTGCTATTCACAAGGGAAGAACCCAGGTGCTGTTCACCGAACGGTTATCATACCCCAATTGTGCTATTCACAAGGGAAGAACCCAGGTGCTGTTCACCGAACGGTTATCATACCCCAATTGTGCTATTCACAAGGGAAGAACCCAGGTGCTGTTCACCGAACGGTTATGCCATTTGAAAGGTGCTATTCACCGCATGAGTACGAAATGCAAAAAACACACAAACAACCTTGAACAAACACATTAAGCGGGTAATAATAATAAAAAAAAAAAAAAAAATAATAATAATATATATATATAGATAAAAGAAAGACAGGTCAGCATAACATAAGCTTGAATGATCCAAGTATCCATACAAAGCAAAATTGCCGCTCGGGCAATGGGGCGCAACAGACGGTTACAAAAAAGCGCCATTTATCTTAAAACAAAACATTCTAAACTGTTCAAAAACTAAGTTATTACAACTCTAAGGCTGCGCAGAGCCTGAACCACCTTGACCGGGAGTTGGAGGGGTTTCATCCGGAAGCAGATTCTGTAGATCAGCCAGACTCTTGTTATAAGCACGGGAAAAGCCGTTGTTAATGATTTATATCAAGTCACTTGATTAGATTTTGACAATATGAAGTAAACATGTGATCCTAACGGAATTCCACATCTTCACTACATGTGGTATATTGCATCAAGACCTGGATGGACATCGCTATTTGGTGGAAGACTGATGATTTGTACTTTAAAAATATTCAGAAAACTTTTCAAAATCTCGAACAACTCAGCACTTGGTAAGCATCACAAAATTGTTTTTGATGCGGTTTTTCAAGCGGGCTTAAGGGTCCTCAGCTCTTCCATAATGAATATGCATTTTGAGCACTAAAAAAACTTTGTCCGACAGGATCCTTGGGAATTTGAAGATTTGTTATTTTCCTTTGGCTTTGTAGTAGAGAAAAAAAAAAAGTGCTAATGCTAAGGCTGAAGTTCAAATCCCTAAGCCGTTTGTTTTGAAAGTTCATGTGAGGTTTGGTTTCAGCTTGTACGGTTTACTTTGTGGGTAAAAGAATAGCATTCCCGGTTGTAGAGTACTATGTTAAGAATGCAAGGAAGAAGCATAGCTTGGTTCGTGTAATGATGAATTCAAAGGGCTTTTTTTTTCTTCAAGTTTGCTTCTATTGAGTGTATGAATGGGGTATTGGAGAATGGTCAATGGTTTATTCGATCTGCACCTATTATCCTGAAGAAATGGACGCCTAATGCTAATTTACTTAGGGAAGATTTGAATTCGTTTCCCATTAGGGTAAAATTCCATGACATTCCTATTGTGATGTTTACTGCAGATGAATTGAGTGCGATGGCTACTAAGCTTGGTAACCCAATTATGCTTGATTTGTATATGAGTTCTATATGTCTTCAATCATGGGTTCGTATGGATTATGTTGGTGCATTGATTGATATTAGGGTTGATCGGGAGTTAAAGGAGGAGATGGTTATTGTTATTCCTAATGTGGAAGATAATGGAGAGGTTCTTCACAAAGGTGGAGTACGAATGGGAACCACCTAAATGTGGTGTGTGTATGATATTTGAGCATGATGATATGTTGTCCAAAATGGGTTGTTGAAAAACCAAAGAATGATGATTTTCAACAGCCTCTTAGACAGACTTCTCGTGGTACTAATGTGGGATCTAAGTTTTAGTTTAAATCTAAGAAACAATTTTACCAAGCCGTCTCTAGTAAGATGGTGCTAGTTCAAGTGGTACAAAAAAGAATTCTTAAGTAGAGACGAGTTTAACTAATCCTTTTGATGCGCTTAATTCAATTGAGAAAGATGACGAGCTTGGATCAAATGGGGGGTCATCAAATTTAGGTAAGAAAGTTGTCCAAGATGTGGCTGATTTGGCATCTAGTAGTCCAAGTACTACACCTTTGGTTGTAAGGATTAATGAACTGGGAAGTCAGATGCTTGATGGGAAGCTTCTGCTAATGGATTATTGATGTGTGTTTCATTGTAGGTATTTTTAATTCAAGTTTTAAATTTATATTTTGTCGGACTTATACCTTAAGGGACACACTTTCACGGGCAGTGTACCCAATCAGTTGTAGCCAGTGGGGTAAGTACGAGGTTGATCTTAGGAATAGTATGCTTAGAGTTAACCTAGTGAGTTTTATAGATTTAAAGGGGGCTTTGATTGATTGATTGATATTATAACTACTAAAAGAGAAAAGTAAATTAACTAACTAAACTAATTATGGTTGTGATCAATAAGAGAAAATAGTGATAGCCATATTAATCCTATTACATTTTAGTTATTCGTCTATTAGTGCCATGATTTAATTGTAAAGTACTAGAGACATCAAGATGTATGGGGAGTATCTCCTTGGTCCAGACAATACCCCCATACTCCTATCTAACCTAGACTAGACCACTTGGTCCATGCATCTAGCCTCTACACAGAGGTAATCTCTTATGCCATTTGGTCCATGCACCTATCGGACTACAATCATGCATTAAGTCGTGTCAACTAATATATGTGATTGATCTATAGTATCCACTTGGTCCATGCGATACCTACCCTTCCTCACTTGGTCCATGCGAGAAGAGCACTATGCTAACTTAAGTGTTCTCATAATATACATCTAGTACCCATTTGATCCATGCGATAGCTAGACTTAAAATACTCAAACATATAAACAAGCAAGTATTGAACGATAAACACATAAACTAAACAATACTAAACATTAAATCTTAATAAACGGAAATAAAAATCATGTAATATTCATAAACATGGCTAACACCCAAGGGTGTTAGCCCATAATGTATGTAAAAGCACAAGAAGATAATTCAAACGAAGAACAAATGAAAATCATAATGAAATCGATATGCAAATCGAATGATTAAACCTAATGTGATGATACGAGACCTTCTCTCCTTGATTTCCTAGCTCTTGGGACTGATATTGGGGCCTTGGAATGGTAAAATTCGGCTGTGGTTGAGAGTGGTGAGTGAATGATATCAAAAACTCGCGTATAGGGTTTGTATTTATAGTCTTCTGTCAGGGCTGGAATACGACGTATTCCATAGTGAATACGGCGTATTCTGGATATCTTAATTGCTGACAAAGAAAGCATATTCCAAGCATATTATGCATTTCTTTTAAATACGGCGTATTCCAGAGTTAAATACGCCGTATACCTTCAAATCTTGATATACTTGGACTGAGGATAAGATCTTCAATACGGCGTATGGCCAGAGTTTCTTACGCCGTATGTCTTCAACGGTTGACTTGGGCTTTGACTGTTGAGCTTCCTAATACGGCGTATTGCCAGAGTTAAATACGCCGTATGCTTTAATATCCACCAATACTTAGTGAATTCTTCCAGATAACAATACGAAGTATGGCCAGAGTTACACAAGCCGTATGCTCTTTTACAGCTTGCATACACAATCATCAAAAACTGCTGCAAATCACTTATTTTCCGTATCTTTTGTAATATTGCTCCATAATCACTAAAAAACGAAAACTTGTGCAATTAAGCATCGATTCAGATATAAACATGCAGAATATGAGCGATAAACATGTGATAAATATTCAACAATTTAGGACTTATTAGTGATGATGGGAAGCCACTAAAACCTTGTAAATCAACGCTTCCTAGTTCTTCTACTTTGACTTCTAAAAAGGTTGATGATTCGGTTAATAAGGATAATGATAGTCAAGGGTTTGAGGTGTACAACGAAATGCCATTTTTATGGCTTCTATGACCTTCAAGGTTATTAAAGCTTCTAAAAATGTCAGTAGAGTGGGAAATAAAAGCTTGTATGAACATTAGAAGCTAGAAAACGTATGATGAAGACCCGTACGATGATGATGATTGTGTTAATCCTGATTTGCTTGATGTTCATATGTAGTTTGCTAATACCTTTGATATTAGTCTTCATGGTCAACTTAGATAGTATTTGTAGTAGATCTCATAAGTGTGGTATGTCATTTTTATGATAGTTTAGGTTTGAAGCACAACCGGTGCGTTTGTTTCGCATAGTTTTGGGATGAGATGTGGGATTCACCCACATTTGTTATACATAATTGTCGAGCCCTTTACATACTCCATAACATTAGTCACAATTACTCATAGCAACAAACCGAGACCCTATCTATAATGCCTCTTGTCTTACAATCTTACACAAATAAAATCCTAATCCTAGATCATAATAAGCCAAGAGATTGTAATTTATGATCATTTGAAAATACATTCTTAAACAGAGCTAAATAATATGTGGTCCTGCATGTTAGTCAAATCTGCTAGATAAAGGAATAAGGTATATTAATGCAAGTTTGGTGCCAATTCCGTTGGCATGTAGAAATGGAAAAACTGTCGCCGCGTGTTAAGGGAATTTGTGTGATTTTCGGGCACTATTTGGTGAAGTTCATATCCTCGAAGATTGGTACAATTATTAAAACCATCATGAATCCAATAACATTAGTTCATAATGATAGATGGATGCGTGTGTTTATATATATAAAGAAACATATTAAGCTATGTGGTGTATTATTGTTAGAAAAGAACATGCATATGAATCATAATAGTAATTCGAGTTTATGTTTTCCCTAAGGCCTAAGTTCAGAAAAAATACTCCGTATATGTTTTCTTTCCCAATAATTATATACTTTTACTCGGTGCATATCGGATACATAAGTTACATATAACTAGACATCATCATATGCATACTCAAAAAGCAAAAAAGACTTGCAACACAAAACTTTTAGACAAGGAGCATTTGTTATGGTTAAATTTTAACAATTTGATTTGCATAGGTATCAGTCGGTCATCGCTAATGTGCATGATAAAACAAAACATTATTTCATATAATCTAAGTAAAAGTGTATAACTTCCTTTTCTAGGACACAAGTATAGCAACACACTGAGATAAATTGTTGCTCTTCTGATATAACTCTCTATTTCCTCAACCTACTAAGTGTATGACACCAAGTTTAAGGTGATTTCATCTCACTAGTTGGCTGGTCACGTTACAAAACATACAATGTCATGGTATATTCCACAAGTAAAAGTATGTGCTTCGATTTATAGAAATCAATTCAAGTCGCATATCTTGTAGCTAACGATACAATGGCCTATAAGATATATCTTGTGGAACAAGATATAAATTATTGTACTTATTAATTTAAACTTATAAAAGGATAGACAATTGCTGTTTGGTAGAGGAAGTGTCCATATTTTTAAGACTAAAAAAGAATGAAAACATAAGCAAAAGTGATGTTAATAGATACCGACCCATATGCTCCACCCAGGTTTCGGGAGCAAACAAATGTGGATTCAAACACGCCACCAAACATGGACATGTATTAATACTAAATACATTTGGTTTAGTAAGTTTCTCGTGTAATGTTCAAACAACGTTTAGATGTGTCTTAATTAAGAAACATAGTCCCAAAAGACTGGTAATAGTGAACAAACATGTAACCTAAGATCCAGGCTTCATGATCACATATGTATCCACAATCTTGGAGGATATAGTAATGGAGTTAGGTAAGATTTGACTTGCAAGGAGCTAATACGCGTCTTATAGATTGAGACTTTTGCATATTAGTTTCGGCTAAACCAATGCTTCTCATTTAGTGTTTAGAACGTTTGCTTTCCTACGGACCCGTGTGATTTTATACTCGCTCCATGTTTCGGGTTTCGTAAGCTTAATGATATATAATGTGCTAACGAATGTCTTTGTCAAGGTGCTCTGCTAAATTTACAAGTATCTGCCAAATTTACTTGCGTATCTTATATCGCCATCATACATTTCTCTAGAATGGCCTTTATCCAGCATCCGACAACAAGCCAAAACCTAACTAACAAAGTATTCACCATTGCATACTTCCATGTGACAAGAAAATCATCCACGATCTTAGGTGGGGCATTATCGTAGACACCACCACACGCGAAGGGGTTGTTTGGGGCACGAACAACCACAACCCGGGGGAAGGGGGGATGGCGTGCAAAGATGGTTTCTGATCTTGGTTTGGTGAAATATTTCACCTAACAAAAAAAGAAAAGAAAATATTATTATTATTATTTTGACTATTACACCCATCCTTAAAACCTAATTGATGAAGAATTAACTTTTAAATTTATATAAAGGTAAAAGGCAAACGGGAAACAAACTGCGCCGCTAGCCTTTTTTGGATTGCAAAACTTATTCTTTTGAAAACTACATTTGTAAATCTAGATGTCATAACATTACTATGCATAACACGTAGGACTCTGTTGAGGGACTCCACTGCTTCAGGTGCAAGGAAACCAAAAGTATCAAACGCGAACGGAATAAAAACATGTTGATTTTGAATGCACGCTTTCTCGTATTTTGTCACTTTGTATAAGACGACTTTCAAAGCAGCCTGTCCTACTATAAAAAAAATTTGAATCATTACATTGCAATTCAACATTTACTCAAAATGCTGAAAGTTGTTATCGGCAATCACTAGCCTCTTTATTTCAAATACATTTTTCCAAGTTTTATCTCAAACCATAGTTGTCAAAATCGCGATCCTGATCGTACGATCGTACGATCCTACACTCAAAAAGCGATCAGGATCTTAACAAGATCGTAATTCAGGTAGGATCGTTTCAAGATGGTAGGATCGCACGTAGGATCGTAGGATCGTTTATGATCGCCTATTATAATTATTTTTTTAAATCTATATATTATAACAAAAATGTGACAAAATCACGTACAAATAAATTAACACTATCTTTTTGCATTAATTTAAATGTTATCACGAAAAATAAACAATAAAAAACGTTGAAACAAGAAGTTTATGCACGTATGTAGTAACTTTGTGCAAGTATCCATTGTAATATATCTGATATTCTACTATTACGGTACTTGAAAATGTAACTTTTTCTTTTATAATCCATTTAGATTCGTTTATAATATGAATAATTATATAGAAATATAAAACTACAACCCCTATACAAAAATATATACATTTTCATAGGATCTTATGATCCCGATCCGATCCTACGATTACGATCTTGCAAAACCGAAAACGATCCTAGGTAGGATCCCGATCCTGACAACTTTGCCTCAAACACTTCTAAAGTGTCAATTCATCCGTCTAGTGTTCACTTTCATAATACACAAAATTTTAAGAAATTCCACTCATTTCACTCCCCACTAATTGAATATGATATCTACCCACTATCGATTGAAATTTAAAGTGAACACTTGTAATGACCAAGAATCGGCTTTTAAGACCTTCTGTAGGTCGAGGTTCATGAAAGAAGATGATATTCATGTTTAATTTAGAGAGAGGAATGTTAGAGAGAAGGTGGAGTGAAAACCGGATATTATTTCTTTGTTGAATGTTTCACACAGCCACACCCTTCAAGTGATAACTTGAAGGGTATTTATATGCCTAAAAAGACAACTATGACAATATTACATTAATAGTCCTTGCACTATATGCAATCTAGTTGTCTACTTCCAATTCACGTAAATATCGCCTAGCTTCATTTCTAACAATCTCCCTCCAGCTGGAGATATACGTGAATTGGTTACAATGATTCCTAACAATTACATAACAATGATAAAAGCAAAGCTGAAGTAGAGCAGTCTCCTTTTGAGGATGTCTTCACAGCTCTTGATCTTCTCGTATCTTTCTCAGCTTGCTTGACTTACTTGCAGAATCACTGTAATGACCTAATTGGGTTATTACTCCCTCCCAATTAGTGAGGCATTTTCTTTTACATGCTCCCTCCCAAATTGACAACCCGTTTGATATAGCCTTGATGCTTGTAGAAGAAGTTTCTCTGAAATCTTGCCAAATTGTCTTCAGTCTCTTGCACAGCGGAAAATGGATTATAGACTGATGACTTGTAACTTCTTCACAGGTTTGTATGGGGAGCATCATATCGACATCTTCAGCTCACTTAGAATGCTTCCAGTTCTTCAATAAACAGCCCCGATGTACACATTTCATACATTTCTCCCTCCAGGATGATGACGATCTTTCGGACTCATCCTCCATATGTGTACATAGACATATCAACTAGAAGCAACATACAAATCAATACCCCATGAGTTGATGTCGATAACTATTCTCTCTACGATTCTCTTATGATCAATCTCTTCTCAAACCTCTTGTATCAAAACAACGGCTTTTTGTAGTGACTGCTGATGGATAAACCCACTATGACGAACTTGAAACTGAAGTAAAATAACCCAGACTTGTGACTTAAACTTGCACGATAGTGTGACTAAGAACCTATACTGAGCACTACAACGTAACTCCTTATAGCATAGGTCATTTCATATACCCATCCATCCTTCCTTAACTGTATATGAACCTCTCTTGAATTATCCACATCTTTGTGTGACACTGAGTACTACAACGTATCTCCTTTAAGTGATAGTTAACTAGGTCTTCGTCCATCCTCCCCTTGACCTATGAAAACTAGATAACCCAAGACTTAATCACTATACTATAAATGCTCAAACAAGGATCTCGAAGAATCATGCATCCAACCAACCCCGATATCTTCAAGATACTAAGTACACGCACCCGTGATATTCCACTTCAACTTCAAATAAGTAATAACGAATCATCCTTGTAATCACAGTTGATAATTTAGCCATTGACATTTGATTGCGATTCTTGATAAGGATCTTTTTGGCTATACGTGGTGATGTTGAAGGTGTAGGCCAAAAATATTATTTGTGATTTTGGTGTGAAAACTTAGAACCTCAATAACTTCATTTTGGAGCGTTTTTAGGCCTCGAAACTTGGGTTGAATGAATAAATTATTTCAACGTATCATTCTCCTCGGTCTCACGGTCGTTTTGACAGGTCGTGGACTGAAAACGGAGTTACGGTTCAAAAGTTATAACCGTTTGAAGTTTCACAGAAGTACGAGGGCCAAAACTGCCAAATTTGAAAGTTTCCTTAGGCTGCTGGAAAGTACAGGGACTAAAGCTGTCAATACTGAAAAGTCAGTGTTGTCCGATATCTGGAAGGTAGTGTTGTCCGATATCGCATTTGGCAAAAATATCTCGGACAGACTTGAATTGGCTGAAATGCGATAAGTCTGTTCAGTCCTGAAATGCGATAAGCCTCTGAAATGCGATAAAATTCTGAAATGCGATAACAATTCTGAAATGCGATAAGTCTGGTCAGCTTCAATTGCGATAACAATTCTGAAATGCGATAAAACGCGCTGGTTGAGTCCAAGTGCGATAATTTTGCTTTTTCAACCACTTTCTTGACTTTTACCTTTACTAACCACGCTTCCCACTGACACCTTTCACCTTTTCCCACAATTTAAGTGACTTTTGAGACCTTGGTTCTTCCACCCATGTGCTTGTCTAATATTCTAATACAAGAATATTATTTCTTTTTGACTAAACAAATCAAAAACACATCATTCCCAACTTCCTTGATATATTTCGATCAAAACATTTAGAACAAGTGAATATTCCACACAAGAACACAAGATTCAAGTGAAAGAATAGTCACAGATTCGCAAGCCAAGACGATAGAACACAACAAACACAACTTACAGCCTTTGATTTTGTGTGTACGATTCCAATATAAACACAAAACAACCACGTTTTTTAAGAGACAAAAAAACGCAGCAGTGTGTGTTTTAGGAACAAGAGAAAACGGACACAAAAAATAAAAACACACCCGAAATCACATTTTTTACCTCAAAAAAAAACACCACGATTCGCCCCCGGTTAGCTCATGATACCAATTATTATGACCAAGAATCGTCTTTTAAGACCTTCTGGAGGTCGAGGTTCATGAAAGAAGATGATATTCATGTTTAGTTTAGAGAGAGGAATGTTAGAGAGAAGGTGGAGTGAAAACCGGATATTATTTCTTTGTTGAATGTTTCACACAGCCACACCCTTCAAGTGATAACTTGAAGGGTATTTATATGCCTAAAAAGACAACTATGACAATATTACATTAATAGTCCTTGCACTATATGCAATCTAGTTGTCTACTTCCAATTCACGTAAATATCGCCCAGCTTCATTTCTAACAAAAGTGAACACTTATTATGGGACATCCAAAAATAGCTATGTCAACACTTACGAGAAAGTAATATTTAGCATTTCAATAGTTTCTATTTGTCAAGTTGAAACTTAGACTAGGGAAATTGAGTAATCATGTTTGTAGAACATTTCTCCAATTCATTAAATATAGAGTATATTAGAATATTCGTCCTTGTGGTTTAGGCTAAATCCCTAACTTTTTTTTTTTTTTGCATGATTGATCCTTATTATGAAACCTTGTAACACCATGCGACCTCACACTAACGTCTCTTAATATTTACGTTAAGTCCCCTCATGTGATCTTAAATGTTTACATTAAATGCCCTCGTGTGACATGTTCATGAGAGTCACTGTGACGACGGTGGGTGGCCGACAGGATATTGGTTGTAGTGGGGATGGTGTTGTTGATGATGGTGGGTTTGATAGTAAGTGAGGGAAAAAAAATATTAAAAGCGAAGAGAGAAAAATAATTGAGAAAGAAAGGGCGATTACTTGAGAAAGAAAGGGCGATTACATGACCAAAATGGGAAATGACTCTTTATTTGACCAAATGTGACATAAATGAGTGAAGTGACAATCTTACACTCATGTGCAAGTCAAATGAGGGGATTTAACGAAAATATTTAACAGATGTTAGAGATAAGGATGTATGGTGTTACAAGGTTTCATTATGAGGATCAATCATCCAAAAAATAAAAAATAAAATAGAGATGAGGGTAGGGATTTGACCTAAACCACAAAGAGGAACTGTGTAATTTACTTTTAAATATGTTAGGTGCAGCAAAAGCAAAATACAATGTAAGCTTAATGTATATCACAAAATTCTTAGCAACCCATCATTAAACTCAAACACAGAGTCTCGTATGCTAACAAAACCATAACATTTGCTCCTATAAGCACACGCATATGTACAATCATACCTTTACCTAAACATAGAGTTCAAAAATCCAAAAACCCTTCTTAATATATATATATATATATCTACATATAATATATAACAGGATGCGTATGACGTCATTAAATGCAGGATTGATGAATAAGCGCTGGATTGATGAGTAATCATGCTCTTATTCCACCTAAGCATGCCATGTCAGCAATGTTTGACCAAATTAATTCGGATGTTGACTTTTAAATACGAAATTTTAAAAAATGACACTAGAGGATTCGAACTTGGGTGAATTTAAGGTGTTGGTAACATCAACAAAGTTGATTACCACTAGACCAACACATTTTTTTGTGATTTACAATACAAAAAAAGTATGTCATGCTTAAAAATTTGATATTGTTAAGCTATATTTAAGGAATAGATTATGCATATATATTTTAGAGTATATACCAGATTTAAAAAAACATTAAAAGATCACGTAACTCAAAACAATACCTACAAACCCTAAATCAAAACAAACCCAGCACAACAATTTTTTTTAAACTAACCCTAATGTAAACTTGCTAATCATTATACATGTTTTTTCTTCCACAGGTGGTCTTCCTATGAAGTCTTCATCAGGTATACTTTTTAATTGAGTTTCAATATATAACACGTTGGATCTGGCAATGTCATTCAGGTGCCATTAGATTGTGAATGGATCTGGCAATGTCACAGGCTTAATCCGGTGAGCTTTTACAAAACTCAAAGCATACATACGCACACACAACAATTGTTTCTACTACTGATATCTCTTAGAAAGCATGTAATTAGTCTTATCAGGGTTCACTTGGTAAGATTTGTTATTTCTCCTTATTCCATAATCATGTGATACTGGGATTCAATGAATCTGTATGGATAATAGTGAATATGAAAATATCGATTTCGGCTAAATATGCAAAAATGCTGTTGACAGGAACAAAAAGGCAGCTTTATTGCTCATGGCGATCTGCAACAAGGTATATTGATTGGTAAGTAAACAGTTTGTTCCCTCCTTTACTGTAAATATATATGTAAAAAATTTTGTGAATTTTTTAAATGTCGGGCTTAGGAAAATACCAAGACTTGAATATCTCCAATATTCTGCAGTAACTTGCTCTAAAATAAACATTTGGTGTTTAGCCCCATAAAAGAGATGCAGATTTAGAGATGAGTTTGGTAGTTGTTGTGACCTTTTCCAACCTGTAAATGTTTCATTAACACTGCTGGCTCACGAAAGTTAATACTGTTAGCTTTATCGGATATATTGTTAGTACTGCCAGCTTTGTCAGATATCGGACAAAGTGCATATTTGGTACTCGGTTGGTTTAGAGATCATAAAAGTTAATTATTTGTCGATTATTTGAAGTAGGCGCCCGGTTACCATCAGACGGGTCAAAAGAACCTGTTGTAATGATGGTTTTACTCCTCCTTTTTATCAAAACCATAATAATCCTGTATGTCGAATGACTTTCTCTCTTTTTCTGAAAACCCTAATATGTTCGTGTATTGTATTCAATTTGATTTATGTTATATTTTTTAAATGGTTCACAGATTTATATTAAGAATATACTTTTGTTTTTGTAGAACTGCATGCACAATTTTTGCAGCATCAGAAACTCAGCTTGAGGATCTATGACGTTCAGGTGTAGGGGATTGGATGATGATGGATATTTGAAGACTACTATTATATATTGTGTATATTTTATCGATATCAATATCAAGGTGATGCATTATGTTATATTGTTGATTCATCATATTATTTATATCTTTTTGTAATAGCACTATATCTCCATAAATAAGAAAAGGACCTAGCAGGTGGCTAGGAATTGGTAATTACAAACATGGTAGAATGATGATACATGGGTCACTTGACCACGCAAACCATTAAATTGAATGCTTCCTGTTTCGATTGGAAATCCAGTTGTGGGAAAGCAGCGTCGAAGAACTTAGAGAGACTTGCAGGTACGTTTTTTTTTCTTCTAAAAAAAACCAGTAGTCTCTGAACAACCGGTGGCCAGTTCCCAAGTTCGCCGTTTCTCAACATCAGGAAGATTCTTCCTCAGCTGTAGCAGAACCAAATCAGGATGATAAAAGTTTTTGTGATGTATTATCCACATCAGACGATCCGAAAAAAGTTAACATAAATGACATTTTTATGAAGCTACCACAAACTGATCTTCATAATCTATGCAGCCTTCTTGGCTACGAGGGTAATATTTAGTTCACAGTGATAACAATTACGTGTTGCATATTTAAAGCTTAATACTTGAATATGTTTCGTTAGGCTATCTGATAAAGTTTATCTGCTTACCGGGGAAGTTTTGAAGAAGTTGTCCTCAGTTGCTTCATCACATAGAAAATTCTTTATTGTAGAGCTTTCAGATTTAGTTCATAGCAGCTCATTCTGTTCCATACATCGGAGTGGAGCGATGGATAGGTGCTCTTAATCTTAGAGTTGATAGCTCCTGGGAACCTTTATATGTGGATAATCAAACTGGAGGGTCCTTTCACACTCCTTTTATGTGTTTCAAAAAATACTTTTTTTAGAACGCATTCAATGTTTCGATACGAAGCTTTGTATGTACTCCCTCAGGTATACCCACAATAAATTGGTGTACATAGAATTTAATAGAGGTTTGTCTACAACTCTACAAGATGCCACATATGTGTCTGATAAGAAAAGTAATCGAGGTTAATCAGTCCTTGATTGGAATGGGTTGGGACGTAAGGCTCTACAAAAGTATTGTTTAATATAGTATAAGATTTCAACTCTATAGATTGTTTATAAGATTTCATGAGCACTTCCGTATTTAAAAGTTTAATCCTTTTTTACATAAGCTGGACATCTAACTGATAACAAGCATGTTGGGGATGTGGGACTTATGGTTGTATGCTTTGTTACAGGGCTGATGAATGGGAATAAACAAATGGGCTTGGGAGGGAACAATGAAGGTGGTAAGCAGGGGAGAAGAGTGTATTATCAGACTTGAAGATACAGGTGATTATATCTCTGCTTATCTAGCCAATTGGTATTTTATCTATGGACGTTTTCCAAAGAAATAAAGAACTAAATCAGACGATCACTCCCAAATTTGTCAAAAAAATGAATTTCCACATAAGACATTCTTGGATTTTAACTTTGTGGAAGAGAAATGCTTCAGTCCATTTGTGCTTTAGGTTTGGATTTCGTTGTTTGGAGACTTTTTGATAGCTTTTCTTGATTCAGATTGCAGGACTCATTCTTCATGCTAAATCATGGTTTGGGCCATCAATATTTTGCTATGTTGAAAGCAAAGACAGGTCTATATACCTTTAGTACCTATCCACCTTATAATTAGTTTTGTCCATTTGTGGGATTAAGGCAAAAATGAGAGTCCACTTTACCTGCTTTAACATATCCTATAATATTATTTTAAAACATGCTGAGACAAAACATGATAATTTTCGATAATCCTTTGTGAAAGTCTGTAAAGTTTATACTTAGGTATTAGGTTGTCAAATTTTGTTACACATTGTAGGCTTAGGTACGTGAGTTTTTTAAGAAATCAATCAGCTTGCTAAAGGCCTGCACTATACCATAGAAGGGCATACTTAGAAATGTTAGATAGTAATTTACTGATTAGCTAACTGCAACAAATTTGAAATAATTGCAACAAGTTAGATAGTAGTTTATCTGCCAAAGGGAAGCTTATTGCTTCCATGTTTGTGACCATATAGGGTAGTTCTGAATGTTCAAACGCGCGGGTGCTAGCATCAGGGTTTTTGGATTGACTTAGTTTAGGGCGTTTTCACTTTTCCTTTATTTTCTCAAGGGTCTACTCACGGTAAAATAATAATGATGTGATGATGGGTTATGGTTTATCTTTTGTTCCGTGTATGAAGGCATTGACTTGCAAAGAGAAAAACCACGACAACAACCCACAGTTAGACCCATGTGCATATAAATGGGTCAATTCGAGAAATGTTTGATATGTAATGGGTCAAATGGGTAATAAAAAGGCCGAAAGTTAGACCCATATAAATGCAGTTAGCTATACAGGGCTTGAACGGATCAAACAGGCCAAAAGCCTCATAAGGTGTTCTTTTAATTCTTAAATCAGTTTTAGTATATTGGAGTAATTTACCATTGAATCTTTATTATCTTAAAGTTTATATTTGACACACTAACTGTAAGAAAAGATGCGGATTTTCTGTTTCATAAACTGCTTTTAATTGGCTTTGTCAACACAATCTAAAATTTTAATTTTTTTGGTGAAGACTCATTTTTGTTCAAGTGGAATCTATAGTAAAATCCTCTAACTTTGTATCTTAGGGAGTGTTTGGATAAAGCTTTTTTAAAGGGCTTATTGCTTTTTTAAAATACAATATGGTGTTTTCGCTATCCAAAAAACTTATGGTTTGATAGGGTGAAGTAGCTTATGAAAACTCAAAAGCTTATAAGCTAATAAGCACAATTGTTTGTATAAGCTTTAACTAAACACCCACTTAGTCTTTTTCTTCTTGATGTGGTGTCATCTGATCATATCTTTCAGTAGTTAAAGACTATTACATGTGATGAATTGCTTCTTGAATAACATCATTTCCTACGTATGTAAGGCTTTTAGTGAAGATAAGAGTCTCCAATGCGTTTGCATAACCATATAATCAGTAGTTAAATATTACCCATCTATCAAAATCATTTCACTCAGACCACACATTTTTTGGTATTACCTGTATGCTTCTGCAATCATAGAATTGTACCAAAAATTGAAGTATCCAATAATTTGTTCTAATTTTGAGTAGCATTATTCTAATACCTTATGTTCTGGTGTATTTTAACATTTCTACAGGAAAGCTGAAGACTCTAACACGACAAATAACAAAACCCGTGCAGGTAGACAAGGTCACTTATCATCTTTTATTTTTAACATATCTTGAGGTGAATTTTGACTTGCAAATTTAAAAATTCAACTATTTACTCATTTGATTTAAATACATGATTACTATTTTCGTAGCGTATCAATTATATTTAAAATTGTCATATAGTATGCAGACTCGCTAACGAGAGTTAACTGCAATATATGTTGGTGAATTTTGCTCCAAGTGTTTGTATTTATTGCGTAAGTCTTGCATCAATTTTGGATTAGGTTGAAGAGAAATCTATGGCAGCTCATAGCAAAGGCAGTTTGTCCCTCAAATTTATCTTGGCGGATAGCTATTACGAGTGTGTTGGCACGTGGCAGTCAAGTCCCTTTTTTTTTTTTTTTTTTTTTGGTAGTATGCAACTTTAAGGGTTGGATTTTTTTTATGTAATGCTTTTATCAGGTTTCAGCATCTGTTTTAGTGTACTTTAGATGTTGTAGCTGTTTACTTATTGTTTTGCGTGTGCTTTACTCTGTTACAAACTCTTTCCCATAGCAGTACTAAATCTTAAAAACGTATCCTTACTTCCAGTTCCAACAATAAATTTATTCGTAAATGCACCCTTAGTATCAGTAACTTAACAATAAGTTTATTCATGTTAGCACTTACCACGAGTTGTAGTGTTTCCTATGCAACTCACTATAGGACAATGAGCATAGACAAAATCTAAATCATGATCACATTGTATGCCTATTGAAAAAGCAAAAATAAACACACTTGAACATCATTCAAAGTTTACTATTTTTTATATTCATTCATGTCGTCAAAGTGATTTTTATTTGTTTTGAATAGAGGCTCGGGTCATCCCACTAAAAAAGAACGCGGTTCAGACGGGTGACTTTAAGATGGGCCACTGAAGTTAAAAGGCACGGGTTAGACAGGTGTTTGTATCAGGTGATGCATTTCATTCTATGGTTTTTGTACTCGGTTTAAGTTTATTTTTTTGCCATATGTGGTATGCTTTTTTTCACGGCTATGAAATCGGCATCCTTAAAAATAAATTTACGTTAACTAACACCATCAAAATTATAATTATGAATAGAGGCTCGGGTCATCCCACTAAAAAAAACACGTGTCAGACAAGTCGCTTTAAGATGGTCCACTGAAGTTAATTAAAAGTCATGCAATATTTTATTGTATTTAAGATAACAAACTTAAAACATAATTTTAAGTTAACTAAAACATAGAAGTTATAATTAAAAGTCACGCCCGCCCATTGGGCAGGCTTTATTAACATCAAAATATCGTAACGAAAATTATAAGTTCAATATTGTATATTTATCTTTTTATTATCCGGATAACAATTATTTAATCGTATGTAATTGGCTATATATATATATATATATATGGTAAAGTTAAAATAAAAAGACAAATATCCGTACACTACGTAAAAAGATTTTTTTTTTTTTTTTTTAAAGTTCGCGAAAAAATCCATAAAATTCGCGAAAAAATCCATAAAAATTCCACAAGATCGGGAATGTTGGTGAATAAAAATTTTGTGAAAGAAGTTTTTCTTATTTTGAGTTTTTATACGTTTTTTTTAATGCACAAAAAACGAATTTTGATGCGCAAAAGAATTTTGATGCACAAAATTTTTAACTTGTTTTAGTTAGATGCGCAATGTTATTTTGATGAAAAAAGTCAAAAGAAGTTGGGTGCAAAAATGAATTTTTGATGCATAAAAAAACAATTTAATGCACAAACGTATTATTTCAAAAAAAAACTTTCGGAAAAAGTATCCACTTTTAGAAAAACTTCCTTCACAACTTTTTCATGCACCAACATTCCCGATCTTGTGGATTTTTTTTGGATTTTTTCGCGAACTTTTTTGAAAAAAAAAATATTTTTACGTAGTGTACAGATATTTGTCTTTTTATTTGATCTTTATCCTAATATATATATATAAGGTCTCTTTATTTTGAGAACCACCTTATCTGCGAGAATTGCGAGAACAACCTATGTACTCTTAATAATGCATAGTGTGCAACATATCAATGCAAAATGACATTTTTGAAAATATTTATATATATTTTTTAAATATTAAACTTTTTTATTTAATCCAAAACGGTATAATAGTAAAAGACAATTTTTATTTTATTTTATTTTTGAATTTATTTTACTAAATCCCGTTTTTTTTTTTTTTTTTTTTTTTTTTTTTTTAATACTGTTTTCCAGATTTTAGTGCATATATGTTTTTAAGCTAGCATGTTTAGTGCATATATGTTTTTTTTAAGAAAGCATATTTCTAGATTTAGTGCTACAATATATGTTTCCAGAAATAGTTAGGTGCATATAGGTTTTTTAATATAATGAAATTTATAACAAACCAATAACATAAATGTTATACACAAACTTCGATATCGATTGAAATACAATTAAAATACAAATTTATAAAAAGCATAAGTACATGAATCTAATCGATCTATACACGTGAGCACTAATAAATATTCAACAAAAAATGGACATATGTGCACACTCATTGTTATCATCATTTTTAGAAGTCGGACAATATGCACACGCGTAGCCGTCAACATTTTTTCAAAAGTCGGACATATATGCACACTCATAGCCATGAACATTCTTGTAATTACACTTGATACAAAAAAAAGTACAAAAATTAGCAACAATAATATTATTAAAATACAATTGTGTTGTGATGCGTGGTTTTGCGACCTTACAACAGGTTTTACCTCTCGAGGGATCTCAAGAGGCTTGCAATCCCCACCAGGCAGTGTACCTAAGCGATGTAGTATAGTGTAGTGGCAAGTACCGGGGGATTGATCGTTCTCTAGGGGAATAGTGTCGTTAGGATTTAAAAACTAATCTAATAGGTCTAAGGGTGAGGGAAGATTCTTTTTGTATTTTTTTTATAGTTTTTTTTAAAAGCAAGTAAAATCTCGGGTTTGAAGGAGTGGGCGGAATTAGTTGCTAGTCAACTAACCCAAATAACTACAAATGCAAATAAAATAAAATAACTGAAAATAAAAAGGTTGTGGAACTTATATGGAGAGAAATGTGTTTACTTAGATTTCCTTACTCCCTAACTATCTTTTACCGGTTGATTAGTGTGTATTAATTGTGTGGATGACGGGTGTATTCCTTAATACCAATCGTGGGGTGGCGTACGTACTTCCCCAACTCTATAAGCTCCTACTTCACTCCTATGTCGAGCCGGCTAAGAAGCTCCTAACATGGGATCACTAGAATTCGCTCATGCATTAAATACAACCATAAAAACCTTAGTACGCATTGGTTCATGTTTTCTAAGACGTTCAAGCAAGTTACCGTATAGGAGGTTAGCCAGTTTTCTTAAGCCTAACATCGATAAACAATCATCCAATACAATTAATAACACACCAACAACCAATAATCAATAGTTAGGTTTCATTAGATCTAAGCAAACACAAGATAAATCTAGCCTAGCATGTTAAATAAAAGACAAGAACAAGATATAATCAAACAACACTTAAACATATTGAATGATTAATTGATTACTTATCTTCAATTGAACATGGGAGATCCAAGGATATAAAACCCTTAAAAATGGCAGAAAAATCGTCTTAGGGTTTCTCCTCACAAAGTTGCACACTAATGACTAAAAATTATGAGAATATATATAGAAAATAAGATCTGACGGCGTCACGTTATAGAGCTGACGCCGTCACCTCGCCGCGGTTAGGGTTTCTTGATGGCCTTCTTGACGTCGTCCCCTTTTAATCATCCAACATCCTCTCTGGCTTATCAAGGGTTGACGGCCTTCTTGACGTCGTCCCCCTTTAATCTTCCAAAATCCTCTCTGGCTTATCAAGGGTTGACGGCGTCACAATGGTGCCTAACGCCGTCACAGGTACTTTTCCAGCCGATTTTGAGACTTTGTCATTTTCTTCACTTTTATGCTCCAAAAACGTCCAAAATGCTTCCTTTTCCAGATTTCTTCTCCAAAGTACCTAAAATGACAAAAGGAACGATTTAGGGCAATATTTGATCAAATAAATACGATTTAGGGCTTAAATGACCCCCTAAAAGCGGTACACTTTTCGCTTCATCAAATACCCTTACATTTGAGATTTGCTTGTCCTCAAGCAAATGCGCTTTTATTCTAATCAAAATACAAGTTAGGGGTCATTTAACGCTAATATAAAAGTAATTACAACAAATAGTCGTTCCACTTTAATCATAATAAGCATGGAGATTACAGACTAGCACCTCACAAGTAGTGTTTAGATACTCACATCTCTCAGGTGTCATAAAAGTATATCTCATAAATGAAAATGAATAATATCTCTCACTACCTGTCATAGCAAATAGATTACCATAGGCTTGGGAAAGGATCAAAAACCTCCTCCACTAGGCGTAAGCACCTAAGATAAACTATCAAAGAGGGCTTTTAAATGGGTTATAACGTTAGGTGTAGGGATATGATAAACACGATTTTGTTGGATAAATGATATTTTACTGGTGGCGAGTTAAAGATCTTGATTAATTACATGTACAATATGGCGTTGCTAAGCCAAGACTAGACTCGACTTAAGCTAATGAAAGAAATAACAAAAAGATAAAATAAACCTAAAATGAAACGGGATGGTAGTCCGTATGTTTTTTCTACTTTTTTTTTTTTTTTTTTTTTTTTTTTTTTTTTTTTTTTTTGCATACACTCTTGCCCTACCATCCAAAATAATACATCGTAGGGGGGTTGTATCCCCCTTACACTTGAACTTTTACATAACTTCACAATTAACTATTCTAATGACTCGAATTAAGATAATCGAAACACTTGGAGTACTTTTAAAATATTTAGCACATATGGGGGTAATAATGTTGTTCTTCCCCATTACTCCATTACACTAGTACTTTACCCATGAGTCACAATCGTCCCAAAACAATATGTACAAGGATATGACTCGACTTAGCAACCATGTAATCAATTAGATAATTAACTTGGGGTTTAAACAAATGTTGTCACAATAATGCACTAAAAATGAGTGCATACAAGGTAGGCTAAGGCGATTTGGGTGTACATTTAAGTGGGGTGTAAACAAATTCTTACTTTAAGTAAAATGCTTAAAGTTAAAAACGAAAAGATAGGCTCTGAGGGGTGTACTAGGGGTATCGTGTACTAAAAATGAGTACAACGCAAAGGGTGTGGGAGAATTATTTGACCAATGTAGCCAACGTAATTATAACAAAAACACAGGTGTAAAACAATGGGTTAATCCTAATGCCTCTTATCATGTAGTAAATCTAACTACACGAATGTAGTCTCACTTGTGGCCTCGGAATGGTCCTAACGCAAGTTCTAGAATCTAAGTGCTACCGGTACACACATCATAGCATAAATGCTTTTCCTACCAATTCTAGAGGCGAACCTCACATATTTGGGGGTGGAAATTTTTTTTAGTGGTACGGTTTTGTGCTAGTCATATAACTCCTATCCGTGAAACGCTCATTAAGACCAAAGTTTCACTCCTATATGTTGTAAAAAAATTTAAATTTGGCACTAAAATTGCCTTAACAGGTATTTCTCTCAGTTTTATTACACATCTACCATTAAACAAACGAAAAATCAAGCGTAATAGCATTCTCTAAGGTATCGTACTTTACCCCCCCCCCTTACACTTAAGATGAACATTGTCCCCAATGTTCAAATAACAAGATGTAAAAGTAAATAAGGTAAAAGAATGAAATCAAATACTCCCCTGATTCGCTCGGTGGATAAAGAGGTAACATGGTTAGATCTTCTTCCAAGGTAATGTTGAAGCTTCAAGATTAAAGCAGCGCCAAAAGCTAGATTCCACATACATCTCCTTGTCCAAAATAACCTGTTAAACCTGAGAAAACAAACACGAAAACCTGCATAACATCGGCGGGATAAATCTGTATAAGGATATAATGCTTGTGGAATGATTATTTTGCAGATTCCTGGAGTTTATAAGTTAGAGATTTAATAAAGCATTTTATGATTCCGGAAGAAAAACAAAACTTTCTAAAAAAATTCCAGAAAACTGTTCCTGACGCCGTTAGACTGGGGTGTGACGCCGTCAGAAGTGATCTGACAGATTTCTCATGTTAAGTTTCTGAAAAATTTCTGGAAAAACTCAATCCTTATTTCCTGGAAATCCTGCAAAATATCATTATGACTCGATACAAGCATTTGACTCAAACAATTACTAATATGTATGTTAATTTAATATTGTTATGATTCATGTTCATCTGTTCTAATAAACCGATTTGGATTTCCCTTACACTTATCTTTTGCAAAATACCTTTATATGTAGTTAAGACGAAGTTAAAAACAAGATAAAGCATTTTCACAATTTAGTTTCGAACATGAATCAATAATAAAAAAAAATTAAACATACATACGGAAGCAAATAAAATCAAACAAACAAATAAATAAACACACAAAGCAAATAAAGCTTGGGTTGCCTCCCAAGAAGCGCTTGTTTTGGTTCGAGTCACGATCCTGACTCTACCCTTATTTAACGGATAAAGGAGAGGTTTTCCCTACACTTAGGATTAAGTGCGGGTGATAGTAGCGATACACACCATTTCGGTGGAGGTATGCCTCATGAGGAAAGAGTGGTGGATGAATTACATGCTCAAAGGGGTGTGCTCCTTTCATCATAACCTTGCCTAGTTCACTTTGGTCAATGGGTGATTTTGAGTTTCCTCCTAAAAAGGGATCATCTTCTATCAACTTCGAGAGATTCCTAGTTGGGAATCCATCTTGACCTAATAAACCCGGTTTAAACCCATAATGTTTCTTGTGATCAATCATGAATGGGTGATGTAAGTATGTAAGGTCATGGTTCACTCCTATATTAGCTTCCACTCCACATGGCCTAGAGTCTACTACCTTAATCTTAACATTACCCGGACTACATGGTTTGATGGGTGGATCGGGACCTTTTTCAATTCCTAAATTCACATCTAAAGATGGAAGATTAGGTAACGGTTTTGGTTGAGGCTCCGGTTCATCAAAAATAGGAAATCCCTAGAACTAAGAGTAAGGTTGTGATCACTATAAGCATTCAAACCTATATCCTCTAGTTGTGTTTGGTTCAAAGGTTCTACCTCCATCGGGATTCCTAAAGTCTCTTTTACTTCTTTGGGGTAAGTCACGGGCGGTGTGGGTGCCTCGAATGATGGTGGGTTTTGTGGAGTACTTGGTGGGCTTATGTTACTTACCTCATCATTCCTTGTGTCAAGATCACCTATATCCTCATCATGTGTTTTAGTAGAATCTAACCCTAACATTTTCTCTAGTATCTCAAGTGCTTCTCTAGGCATCTCAACTTCTATATCCGAATCATAAGGATCATCCTCAATATTCTGACTGCTATATTTAAATTGCCCAAAAGATTCATCATGTGTTTCTTGAGATTCATCGTCATCGATCATAAAACTTAGGTCTTTTTTATCAATGTGATCATGCTCGGCTAGATCCTCCATCACATCAAGATCACCTAAGTGTTCACCCTGTATTATGGTAGTGCCTAACCATGACATGCAGCTAGGTGGCTCAACTCTGCCCTCATCCCCAAACAAACTTGTTTCATAATCCTTGAAATTTGTGGTCAATTGACTTGTATTAATGTTTGTTGGGTTGTCTACTATATAATAATATTGGGCACAATTCTCAATAGCTTCCCATGCTTCCTCAGCACTTAATTCCCTAAGATCCCTGCCGGCAAAATGGTAAATGTCCCTTTGGGCATGTTGGTCGACATGATTGTAAAAGATTTGAGTTAGGGACCAAAAATCGAAGTTATGATGAGGGACTTTTTGGAGTAAATATTTAAAACGAGTCCATGCATCATAGAGAGGTTCATCTTTATGTTGTTTAAACATCAAGATGTCATATGGAGTGGGTGAATTACGTGGTTGGTAGTATGGTGGATTCGTGTTCTCCATAATGGTGAACTGAATAGTCAATGAAAATCTTATACGAACAAAAGCACGAAGAAAATAGATAGACTAAAGAAAAACCTAGAAAAATAAAATAAAAATCTCACTAGAAAGGAATCTAGTGAGTAGACCTAATAAAATAAAAATTCAACCTAAACAATAACTATTCCCCGGCAGCGGCGCCAAAAACTTGATGCGTGGTTTTGCGACCTTACAACAGGTTTTACCTCTCGAGGGATCTCAAGAGGCTTGCAATCCCCACCAGGCAGTGTACCTGATCGATGTAGTATAGTGTAGTGGCAAGTACCGGGGGATTGATCGTTCTCTAGGGGAATAGTGTCGTTAGGATTGAAAAACTAATCTAATAGGTCTAAGGGTGAGGGAAGATTCTTTTTGTATTTTTTTTATAGTTTTTTTTAAAAGCAAGTAAAATCTCGGGTTTGAAGGAGTGGGCGGAATTAGTTGCTAGTCAACTAACCCAAATAACTACAAATGCAAATAAAATAAAATAACTGAAAATAAAAAGGTTGTGAAACTTATATGGAGAGAAATATGTTTACTTAGATTTCCTTACTCCCTAACTATCTTTTACCGGTTGATTAGTGTGTATTAATTGCGTGGATGACGGGTGTATTCCTTAATACCAATCGTGGGGTGGCGTACGTAGTTCCCCAACTCTATAAGCTCCTACTTCACTCCTATGTCGAGCCGGCTAAGAAGCTCCTAACATGGGATCACTAGAATTCGCTCATGCATTAAATACAACCATAAAAACCTTAGTACACATTGGTTCATGTTTCTTAAGACGTTCAAGCAAGTTACCGTATAGGAGGTTAGCCAGTTTTCTTAAGCCTAACATCGATAAACAATCATCCAATACAATTAATAACACACCAACAACCAATAATCAATAGTTAGGTTTCATTAGATCTAAGCAAACACAAGATAAATCTAGCCTAGCATGTTAAATAAAAGACAAGAAAAAGATATAATCAAACAACACTTAGACATATTGAATGATTAATTGATTACTTATCTTCAATTGAACATGGGAGATCCAAGGGTATAAAACCCTTAAAAATGGCAGAAAAATCGTCTTAGGGTTTCTCCTCACAAAGTTGCACACTAATGACTAAAAATTATGAGAATATATATAGAAAATCAGATCTGACGGCGTCACGTTATAGAGCTGACGCCGTCACCTCGCCGCGGTTAGGGTTTCTTGATGGCCTTCTTGACGCCGTCCCCTTTTAATCATCCAAAATCCTCTCTGGCTTATCAAGGGTTGACGGCCTTCTTGACGCCGTCCCCCTTTAATCTTCCAAAATCCTCTCTGGCTTATCAGGGTTGACGGCGTCACAATGGTGCTTGACGCCGTCACAGGTACTTTTCCAGCCGATTTTGAGACTTTGTCATTTTCTTCACTTTTATGCTCCAAAAACGTCTAAAATGCTTCCTTTTCCAGATTTCTTCTCCAAGGTACCTAAAATGACAAAAGGAACGATTTAGGGCAATATTTGATCAAATAAATACGATTTAGGGCTTAAATGACCCCCTAAAAGCGGTACACTTTTTGCTTCATCATGTTGAAATACATACTTGTTTGGCAAACACGAAGTCTTTGAAAAAAAAAAATTACACTTACTAAATAAAAAACATACATGTTTTTAAAACATACATGCTTTAAGCATTCCGTTTATAAGCAATCGTTTTTAATACACGTTTTGAACATACATGTTCATAAACATCATGTTCAAAAACATATATGGTTTTCATTAGTTAGATCCCAGTATGCGCACCATTTCTTAAAACACATATGCACTATTTCACTAATTTTAAATTAATGTTGAAACACATATGCAAACCGGCAAACACCAGGATAAAAAAAATCATATCCTAATCAATCATATAACTAGATCAATGTATAAAAAGCAACAATAATGCAATATTAAAACTATATTGAAAAATCCAACCAGATTTAAAAACTATATTAACTTCTCATATTAATTCATATATCATCATCATTCAAAATAAAATAATATTCTGCAACTTCTATTAGATGAACCAAAGAATTACTCCGAAAAAAAAAAACAAAAAAACAAAAAAAAAAACTAAATGACTGTACCATAAAAAAAATGACAGTTGCTTATCTTATATCTTATATTCATAGAGTCAAATGACTAAACCCAAAGTCATCTTTCTTCGGTGACCAGTTTATAAGCAAATACATTAAAGATTCATTCAAAAAACATATAATTTATTACAAACTTTGAATGTTGTTAATTGTTTTATCATAAAAAATGGAGCCACTTTTTAATAAACTTTGAATGTTGTTACTTGAAAACATTCCCCACAGCATCGATGTTGGATGCCAAAGAAAAATGTGAATATTTTTATTTTTTTTACTAAATACTCGTTTCTGGAAGTAATGTTTTCAGTTATATATGTTTTCATACCACGTTAAAGATTTTGATAGTTAAAGCTAAAATTAAATTCATATATCGATTAAACAAAAAATGATTTACATTTTAATTTGTTGTGCGAACCTTGAACGTTGGATATGGTTATACAAGATGCTATGGTAGAACACATAGTGCGTACGATATTGGCGGTTGTGGTGTTTCAGGCGAGAACCACAGATCTGGTTTGATGGAGGATGTGATAGGCGGCTGCAATTTTGAGAGAGGGGGAGAGATACATGAAAGTAATAACCCTAATAAGAATTAAAATCGGATATAAGAATGGAGATATAAGGATGACTAGCTGCGTTTTTTTAATAAGAAGAGATTGTTGGCGGAGGCTAGGGTTTGTGGGAAAGATTATGGGAGAGGATTGTTGATGGAGGCGGTTTTTTAGGTTTTGAGATGGGAGAGGAGAGTGTGATGAGATATACCAGTTACTGCATCTTTTTAGGGGTGAAGCAAATTTCTAAATTACCCTTACACCAGTTACACAAATCTACCTTATCTTTTAGTTATTTACATAAATGGCACATTCGTTTTTGACCATTGATCAATTCATCAATGGCTAAAAAGTGGTTCTCGCGTTTAAAGTGGATTTGAAAATAAAGTTTCACTATATATATATATATATATATGGGGATAGCTTGGCTACAATTTTTCACAAAATATACACATACAATGAATCAGGGACCCACAGAAAAGAATCAGGGACCCACAAAAATAATCAGGGACCCACATTTATAATACAAAATTGTAGTACAATAAATTGTAGTTTATTTCCCAACCAATTGTCCACAATATGGTGAAATAAAGAGTCATTTCCCATTTTGGTCATGTGCGACCGTTAGACGGTGCACCTACTTTAGAAACTTGACACGTGTCTCATATTTAAGCTGAAAAGTACAAGTAGGTAGTTTGTCGCACAGTCTCATAATCGCACATGGCCAAAGTGAGAAATGACTTTTTATTTGACGATGTTAGGGACCATGTAAAAGCAGGTACATAGATACATCATAACGGACATGTCATTATTTGTACTAATGATGTTTAGATCATTAACATAAACATCTATAATTACGAACCCGGATATTGTTCTCTTGATAAAGACACAAGGACATATAAGATTACTTTTATATCCTTTGCTTATCAAATAATCACTTAAACGATTATACCACATGCGTCCAGACTACTTTAACCCATACAAAGATATTTGTAATTTGACAGAATACATGTCTTTGGGTTTTGTACTTAATACTTCAGGCATTTTAAATCCTTTAGGGATTTTCATATAGACGCATGTCTAAGTTTTCAGAAACTGCCAAGCTGATTAAATATCGAAACATAATTGCATCCATTAACTGGAGAATACGTTTCCTTCTAATTAATCCCTGGTCTTTGAGAAAAACCTTGAGCAACGAGTCTAACTTTATATCTTAAAACCTCATCATTCTCATTTCATTTTTCATATGAAAACCCATCTATTCCCAACAGGTTTCAATACTCCAGGTGTGAGGACAATTCGTCCAAAAACTTTTCGTTTATTGAGAGAATTTAATTCAGCTTTCATTGCTTCTTTTCATTTGTTCCAATCATGTCTAGTTTAACATTTAGTGACTGATTTTGGTTCTAGATCATCATCTTCATTCATGATGTCACATGCAACATTATAACAGAAGTTCTCATCAATAAATTCTGTTTTAGTTTGGTCCAATAATATTTTTGAATGTCCATAATTGATTGAGATCTCTTTATTGATATAATAAATTTCTTCTTCTGGAGGATCAACATTTTGTGTTCTTTCAAGAACAATATCCTCACGGATAATTGCATTTTCAGTAGCTTTTCTTTTTCGAGAATTTTTATCCTTGGAACCAATTAGTCTTCCACGCTTCAAGCGTGCTTTAGACTCTTGAGTGAATTTATCATTAGATTTAATATCTGATATTTCAACATGAGCTGGAGCATTAACAGCCAGTATGTATGATTTAGTCATTGTTTTTATATCAATGAATGCATCAGGTAACTGATTTGCAATGTCTTTCATATGCATTATCTTTTGAACCTGAGTTTCACATTTTTTTTGCGAGGATCACGATACAACAGTGAAGGTTCACTCCTTGAGACATCTTTCTCATGATTTTTCTTTTTTCCCCTGAGTGGAGGGAAAATTGCCTAATTAAAATGGCAATTAGTAAAACAAGTTGTGAAGACATCACCTGTTAAGGTTTCAATATATCTTATGATAGAAATCGTTTCATATCCAACATGCATCCCCAACCTTCTCTGAGGACACATTTTTCTCCATTGTGGTGGTGTAATAGGAACATATGCTGCACACCTAAAGACTCTAAGGTGGGATATGTTTCATTCTTGGCCAAAATCAAGTTGCGTAGAGGAGTATACATGATTTACACTTGGTCTCATGCAAATTAATGAAGCAGTATGCAAGATTGCATGACCTCATATGGATATAGGGAGTTTTGTTCTCATTATCAACGACCTAGATATTAGTTGTGAATGCTTAATCATTGATTCAGCTAAACCATTTTGCTTGTGTACATGAACAAATTGATGTTCAACGACAATCCCTACTGACATACAATAGTCATTAAATGCTTGAGATGTAAACTGACCGGCATTATCGAGCCTTGCATGTTTAACAATGTAAAGCAAAAAATGTGCTCTCAAATTAATAATTTGAGCAAGCAAATTTGCAAAGCCACGTTACGAGTTCATAACAATGATACATGAGACCATCTGCTTGATGCGTCTATTAGGATCATAAAATATCTAAATGGTCCACATGGTGGATATATCGGTCCACAAATATCACCTTGAATTCTTTCAAGAAACACAGGCGATTCCTTTTCAACTTTAAGTGCGAAGGCCTTGCAATTAATTTTCCAAGAGAACAGGAAGTACATGGAGCCATTTTGTCCATTTGAAGTAATTTTCTATCCTTCAATGGATGTCTATGTGTATTTTCAATTATCATTTTTGTTGGTGTAACATTGATTAGGTATCCTTTATGTTTTAATGATGACAAATAATCCTTTGCAACACATAAAATCACAAACGGTAGCCAAAAACTGAAAAGAACCCAAAACTGGGTCTGGCATGCTGCTGGCACTCTAGCACGCTGACCAGCATGCCAGAACTGGGTCTGGCACGCTGGCTGACACGTCGATACACCAGCAGCGCGCCATAAACTATTTTTGGTCGTGACGATTTTTGAAAGTCCGCTTTCCCCTTACCCGAAAAATGTGGATCTTTCATTACAGGTATGAATATGATAAGTGCTTCATTAGGAACACTCGAAACGGGTTTTAGACTTAGAGGGATTTAAAAACATGACCTCTCATTTTTGACAAAATGCCAACTCAAACGTTTTATCAAACACCTCTAGACAAGGCTTTTCTAAACCTAGGAGACTCACATATTTCACGTAACATCAAATGAAAGTATTCATATGACCATAATCTGTGTCTACGTCTTCTCTAATCACATAACGGGTTTACTCTCTTATTGGTCAAACAAAGCCAAAAGTCTCTTTGCGTAAAAGCATCCTTTCCCGTTATGGGAGATGCTTTACTTATGATGCAAAGCACTTAGTTTGTTTGCATCAATATGATTATTGATTACATCAAGTGTTGGTTTATCACGGATTATGATATTGTGAGTACTTGACGTTGTGTTATTTGAAAGATTGATTATTCTTTGTACTTTCCCAAACACATTTCATAATCATCATTGTCAAACTCTTTTCTATCTTAGTGACAATATGATTATTTTATAATCAATCATTTGATTATCACTTTCATCAAAATAAACTTAAAACCATTTCAAATCCTCCAAACCTTATCCTCACAAAAGCCAACTCACACATCCAACATTCCCTTAAATATTCCCTTACACATAGTACCTTCATGTACTTAATGTCTCCCACATTCCCACACAATATCTTCCAAACATTCTCTTTACTACATTCCAATCTAACCACTAATATTTCACCACATCATCATCTTTTTCATCCTCACCATTCATTCAAAACCAAATAAGCCTTCTCCACAAACCACCTTCCTTCTTCCTTCTCCAACATTCAAATTTCAAATTTGAATTCCATCCTTAGGCTCCCCATCACATCACCATCTTATCCTTACAACCCATTTTAACACATGTGTTTATTTATTTGAATTCAAAAATACACACACACACACTCAAAGCCTTCTCTCTTCCTCACTCTCAAATTTAAATTACACACACTCCCTCTCACATGCTTTCCTTCCCTCACACACTTGCCAACTCACTCCCAAACATTCAAATTTGAATCCAAAACCAAAGGCTCCCCATCTTATCAACATCACCTCATTCTTACACACATACAACTCACTCCCTCACATACAACCTCCCTCACTCTCTACCTCTCCTCACATTTTCAAATTTGAATTCTACTCTTAGGCTCACTATACTTCACTACCTCCCTCCCTCTCTCACATTCAAATTCAAATTTGAAATGCAACCTTAGGCTCTCCTCTATCACATCCATCCAACTCACTCAAACTCATCTCAACCCTTCATCTCACCCTCCTCTCCATGTTTAGCATATTCTTGGAATATTCTCTTCTAACCTAACCATGCCGACTCACTCTTACTCAACCATGGTTAGCTCTTGACCCTTATCCAACATCCACCCTTTCTCACCAAGCAAAGCACATTCCTTTGGCATATTCTCTTCTCTTAACCATACCATCTCATCTAACTCAATCATGGTTCCTTCTAACCCAACCTTACTCTCTCACTTCCCTCTCACACATTTGAATTTCAAATTCAAATCTTCCCTCTCTCTATCTCTAACATCCACACTTCCTTTCCAAGCAAAGGAATATTCCCATGGCATATTCTTTCTCTCTTATCTATGCCATGTGAGGAATACCCAAACTACCCCTATCCAATTATCCCTTCTACCCTTCTCTCTTTAATAATTGGCTTAACTTAAACATTTCACAAATGTTTTTATCAAATGGCTATTTGAGTTGGTTGACCTCAAGGATGAATAATGTTAAGGTCAATGTGTGAAGTACAATTGGGGGTTTAGCAAGGTTGGGTATTTAAAAGACAAAAATCCCAAGAAAAATGTTACAATGATCATGGCGCGTCGCTGGTGCTCCGACACGCCAGCAGCGCGCCAGCCACGGTAAAATTTTACCACTTTGGGATTTTTGCCTATAAATACACACCCTTGCCTCTTGTATTCTTCACCCCCTTGCCAAACATTCTTTCTCTCTAATTTCTTTTCTCTCTACCCTCTAAGTCTATTACACATCTTGTGTTCTTAATCTTTATCTCTTATCACCTTTAAAAGAACACATTCTCCGCAAGGGAAGAATCACAAGAACCTAATCCACTCTTATGATTGTGTCGAGGATCTTCTTCTTTATACCATTTCTATTAGAATCGAGTCACTAGGTTAGGTTAAGGCTTGATTCAAAGAAACAACATTCTATCATTTGATTTGGTTATAAGGGAAATCTTGTGTCATGGTGACCAAGCCTAGATAATTGGGGATCTAGTTGGGGTTTGATACTTCCAGTGGGAAGTCTTAGCGGTCTTAGTGGTCTTTGTGGTTAAGTCGAATCACGAATCTTTGTGGGTGGTTTCCGAGGGTGGAATACCGTAGGGAGTAGCTCTTCTTAGTGAGTACCGATCTTTGTGCATATCGATGGCGTGAATTTGTATACGGTTTTAATCCACCATAAGGATTATACTTAGTGAATAGTATACGTGTCGTGGATTCACAACTGGACGTACGGATGGTATAAACCCCCCATCCCGAACCAGTATATATCGTGGTGTCTCTTTACATGATTTATATACTTTGGTTGTGATTGTGGTTGTTGTAGTTATTGTATAACCACTTATTGATCTTTGAGGCTTGAAGTCTTTAAACTTCTAAAAAGCCGAAAAGACCGCATTCACCCCCCTCTATGGTTCTACAATTTTTATCATTGTTTGATCTTGGATGACGTAACCGGTCATGCCATAAACTAATTATACCAGGATCACAATATGTCTCTTTAATCACCATGTGTGTTTCTGCCATACTTAAATATGTATAATACAATCCAGAATGGCGCATTGGCAGTTTTCCAGTACATTGCTTTTATCAATGATATGCAAAATTTCTCATTTTCAATTGTTGTAGTTTGAGTGTCATATCCATTAAGATATATGTCACCGAAACTCAACAGATTTCTACTGGATTTGGGAGAAAATATAGCATTGTTTATCAAAAACTATGTACCATTTGGTAATATGAAATTTGTTTTTCCCGTTCCTTCTATCAAGTCTACATGACCTGATATTGTACGTATAGTTCCTTTGGTTGGTTTGTATTCGGAAAAATATTTCTTTGACTTGAGGATAGTGTGTACATAGGTCTCTAACTTTTGTTGACGTTGTGCTGCAGTGGAATTCATTTTATTCTTCGAACAAAAATTCAAAGCGCACGTATTAGAAATATCACTAAAAGTTCATATTATTTAAAAGATAATTTAAATGAAAATGAAATCCTAGTTATCAATTAAAAAAACACACATGGAATGGGAAATACATGCGAAAAGGGAAATACATCCCAGCAAAAATCTAGGGTATTCGATTCCGGATCACTGAAAAAAATCGGACGTATATGCACACTCATAGCCATGAATATTCTTGTAATTACACTTGATACAAAAAAAAGTACAAAAATTAGCAACAATAATATTATTAAAATACAATTGTGTTGAAATATATACTTGTTTGGCAAACACGAAGTCTTTGAAAAAAATTCAAAGCGCACGTATTAGAAATATCACTAAAAGTTCATATTATTTAAAAGATAATTTAAATGAAAATGAAATCCTAGTTATCAATTAAAAAAGCACACATGGAATGGGAAATACATGCGAAAAGGGAAATACATCCAAGCGAAAAGGGAAATACATCCATGCGAAAAGGGAAACACATGGAAGGGGAAATTCAGCATAGTTCCTCTCAGATATCCGGATCACTGAAAAAATCTAGGGTATTCGATTCAGTGTCTTTACTGAAGAAGTTTGAGGTATTCAACTCATTGATTACGAAATCAACTTGGTCCACAAAATTGACCTATATTTTTTTCCTTTGAGAGATTCTTGATACAACTCGCAAAGGTGTGAGGTTGTTCGACAAGACTTTGCCTAGTGGTTTGAGCTACCGCATCTAAATCAAGAACCATCAGTGTTCTGCGATGTACCAGATTCACCATTATGTTTAGGCTTGTCTACATTTATGACCTTATTGTTTCGTGGAACATAATTGTTGGTTCTTTTACCACGACAATGGGTGAATCCATGACCATGAGTATAAACTCGGCCGTTTTTCTTGTTCCGATAAAAAAAAAAAGGGGTTATGGCCATGAGAATTGTTTTTGCTGAACTAACCACTGTCTTTTTCATGACTTTGGCCTTGCCCATGTATAAAGCTTTTGGGATCATTTTTATTAGCATTCACTTCAAGATATGCTAATAATCCAATGGGACGAGCCTGATGATTTTTCATCAAATGCTCATTATTCTGCTCAGCAACAAGATGATAAGCATTTAGCTAAGAATATCTTGTGAATTTTTGCAGTCAATATTGTTGCTACAAAGTCAAGTTTGATGCATGAAATGTGAAGTAAGTTTTCTCCAACATATCTGCATCACTAAAGCTTTGTTCACAAGATTTAAGTTGTGAGCAAATTCTAAACAAAGCAGAGCTGTATTCATTGATTTTTTTTTAAAGTCTTGGAATCGTAAAGATCTCCATTCTTCTCGAACAACTGGAAGTAAAACTTCCTTTTGATTATCAAACCGATCCTTTAGATCTTTTCAAAGAATACTTCAATCTTCATTGGTAAGGTATTCAAATTTTAGTCCATCACCGATATGTTTGCGAAGAACAATGTTTGCCTTTGCTTTATCTTGTGATGACTACCATTGGTTTCAATAACAGTATTTGCAATTCTCATATATTCAAGATGCATTTTAACATGAAGAACCCATGACATATAGTTTTTTCCAGTGACATTAAGAGCGCATGTTCAAGTTTTGATATGTTTGATATTTCTGAAAATATCAAACAACATGTTATTAGAATCTATTAATATCAATGCATAGTGCAGTACAGAGTAACGGTAAAAATTACAAATAAAAACAAGCCCAAGAAAAAGTACAATTCTCAATGTGGGAGATTACAAAGAGGGTAAATAAGTAGAATGAGTACGATGATGATTATATCTAAAACCGGGCTAACCATCTTTGAAAACTTCTTTAAGCAAAAACTTGATTTAAAAAAAGGGAAGATTTGTTTTGTGAAAGATCGTGGGTTGGTAGCTCTGAATTTATAGCAAAAAAATATAGACGTTGTAAAGCTGTGTGTTTCTGTTTGCAACCGTTACAGAGCTGTTGTGTATATATATTTTATAAAAGATTTTAGAAAAAAAGTCGATAAGAAGAATCAATAAGAAATAAACTCAGTTAGCACATTATAATAAATTCAAAATATGATGATTGGTAAATATGAGATAAAAATTAGTGTGTTTAAATAAATAACAGTTAAGACATAAATAAAGATTAGTTACTATATAAGTAAATGTTAATTGCGTAAAGTAAATATTAGTTGCATAAATAAAAGTTAGTTGCAATAAAATAAATATTAGTTGCATAAATAAAAGTTAGTTGCAATAAAATAAATATTAGTTGCATAAATAAAAGGTTACTGATAACAATAATAAAAGTTAGCATAATAATAAGATACAAATGGTTAGTAGTCTAAAGTTTTTATGTGTCCATATATGTGTTCATATAGTTGATTAAGATAATTATGATTCTAATTACCATTCTGATCGGCCCCAAACAGTCAACTTAAATCAACCACGTATGTGGTCAAATAAAGTCAAACCACTTGAGGTCAACTAACCACGGAGTATAGTGTTTTCCCGGGTCGTTATATCCCAGCGAAGCGTGAAATTGTGTTTAGAGACGAATTGTGATCAAGTGCAATTGAATGGAAAAGGAGATATTTGAGATTTTGCTTTTTTAATAATTCTAAATAACAAATTAAAAACAAATATACACAATAATATTAAACGCGAATTATACTAAACAGAAAAATGCGTAACGGGAAAATCTAAAATGGGACAAAAACTGAAATATTATAAAATTTATGAAATTTAAAACCTAAAAATGTAAAATGACTTAAAACTTATTTTAAAACTTAAATTATATTTTTAACACTTTTTATTTAATTATTATTAATTATTTATTATTTAATAATTATTTAAAACTTATTTAATTTATAATAAATACTAAATAAACAAAGAAAAATCTAAAACTTTTTCTATAAATATTATTAAGTAAAAAGAAGTTAAAAAAATTATAAAAATGAAAATTACTTAATTAAAATTTGAAAAGATAAATTCTATTAAATAGAAGCTATCACTATTTTTCTATTTTTGATTTTCTTAAGGTCTAAAAATATAATTATATTTTTCCTGGATTAAAAATGACAAAATAAAATTATGAAAATTAGAATTATATTTTTCTGATTATTTTTCTATTTATTATGATTTAATTACTATTATAAACTAATTAAAAAGATTAAAAATATTAAATGACTTAGGAAAATTATGAAAAATTCTGAGTAAATCTAAAATATTATTAGAAAGCTAAGAAAAATAAAAGTGGAGCTTATCTAAGCCTGATAAGCAGTTTTGGGCAGATAAGCAGTTTGCCAATAAGCCAAAAATAAGCTAAAAAGCTAGGAAAATTACCAAAAGCTCAGGATAAGTTAAAACAACTTAATAAAGCATGAAACAACTGAAAAAGCACAATAAGCAATAGGAAATAAGCAGATAAGCACAAGCACAGTAGCTAAACTAATGCAGAAAACTCAGGAAAACTATGCTACTTGCAGACAGATTTTGAGCTTATAAATAAGCAGAAAAGATGAAGATTATGGGGGAAAAACCTACCCTATACTACTGGCTATACTAAAAACCTAAAAGCCCCATCACAAACATCTCAATTGAGGTCCAATTTGGCCCTAGATCAGATGGCCTAGAACATTCAAAACTGATCAGGGTTGATGTGCAGGCTTTGGGCTGATTTGCAGAGTTGATTTTAGCTAATTAATAAGCTCTAAATGGAAATACCAGATATTAAACTTGAATCTTACTAGGTAAACTACTTACAAACAAAAAATCAGAGTGAGAGCTTAAGTGAATAAGCCAGAGATTAGCTGAGACTAGAAGCAATTTTGGCTGTTCTGCACAGAGTGCAGAGTTTGTGCAGAAATGCACACACCAATCCAACTCTACCTAGGCTTTTGGGCACTCACTAAATGGTCTATGGGGAACTCAGAAATGCTAATAAAAAGGCCAAAAATAAGCTTGAGCTTATATTTGGCTTATTTGAGCTACTTGAGGGCTGAAATTAGCATAGACTAAGGAAAACTAGGTTTTCTATCTAAATGACTTAAGTGATCTTGAAAACTACTTAATATGGTCAAAATAAGCAGGACCAAAGTTGGGATATTGGTCAATCAACAGTAACACAAGGTTTTGGCCTATTGACTGTTTTAAACCAAACACCCCTTTAAGGGCCTGTTTTGGACTTTTTCAAAGAAACAGATATATTAAGCTGAGCTTTTGGAAAGAAAACTTACCAACTAATTATAATGATTACTAAAAAGCAATTTCCTAACAGGATTAAGCTATATAATAAGTAATACTAATATTAAGCTATTTTTGACTTTTTATATGTTTTTTAAGCAAAATGAAACTAGGACTACTAAATACTGATTCTACTGATTAAATACACTTATAAACTAATAATAAGCAAGAAATATCAGTGATAAGCTACTAATAAGCTGAGTAACAGTAAAATGCAAAAATAGTACAAAATCAATGTAAAAGCTTACAACTGATAAGCTTAAAGAACATGAACCAAGGATCAGAAACCACTCCTAGCTTGTTGTCAACAAGCTAGAAACCAGAAAGCCATCCAGATTAGCTTCTAACCCCCCCCCCAGAACTGCTTATTGGACCTTCAGTTGACTTTTATTGACTTTCTCTTGATTTCTTGAAACAGAACTAGTAATCTAAAAATAAACTCACAAAAAGCTATAAGAAGCTTAAATGAGCTTATATAAACAGATTATAAGCTATTTGCTTAACTAATAAACTAATACGAATTTAACAGTTGGCTTGAAAATTTGGAACTTCATTATAACTGAAAATTAATACAATACAGTAGAAACTTAATCCATATGACTTGAAACAAACTTGAAATTACAACTGAAACTACTTTTGAAACTGAAATGAACATTAACTAATTTCTACACTAATTTTGGTCTTAAACTACTGACATCTTGTTCTCTGTGGCTTCTCTTCCTTTTATAGCACTCTCAGAAGACTCTCTGATGAATTCCGAGCTAATCCCACCCATTTAATTGCTTTGAAGTGATCTCAGCCATCCATGGCCATTTTGGCGGGAAAAGTCATCAAGTGGGATTTTTAACCTGTGAGGTGGAAGAGTGAATTTAATGCACTTTGGATTGTTAGGGAGTGTATTGGGAAGGAGGAGGTGAGGTGTTGGGTGGTTTTGCAGAGAAAACGTGGGCTGTGGTGGTTTTGGCGGGGTGAGTGGGGAAGGAGACGGGTCAAACATGAGTTTGACCCTGGGATATTTAAATAAAGGGTGAATGGGCTGGGTTATATTTTAAAGGGATTGGGCTTGGTGATGGGTTGTGGGATTGGCTGGGCTTAGGTTTTGGTTTTATTTATTTTTGGGTTTGGATTTAGTAATTGGGTTTAGTAAGGATTGGATAGAAATGGGTTTAGTAACTAATGTTGGATCCGGTTTGTAGATTTAATCACAAGGACCAAAAATGTAATTTCTGAATTGTTGAAGGGTGTGAGTTGTCAACTTTCCAAAGGTTATCCAAGGGTTATAATTTGTAAATTGTGAATAGTACAAGGGCCATAGATGTAATTTTCCATTTTTGAATGCCCAGGGACTATTTTTGCCATTTGTCAAACTTGAGGGACCAATCTTGTAATTTCTTCAATCTTTTCACCCAAGGACCAATTGTGACAACTTGTGAACTCCAAGGACCTTTGTTGACTTTTTCTTTCAAAATAAACCTTCAGGGACTAATTCTGCCAATTTATGAAACTTCAGGGACTGAAAATGACAATTATGCAAACTTTGTTCGTTTTTCACTTGTTTTCAATCTTTTTGTTCCTGAATCATATAAAAACACATTTTATGATATTTTCTGTATTATTTGACTTTTCAAAGTGTTTTTGGCTGTTTATGTGGGTTTAAACAAGGTAAATATATGTGTATTTAGACACATATCAATTCTAATTACCATTCTAATAGTTAATAGTCTCAAAGTTTTCATGTGTCCATATAGTTGAGTAAGATAGTTGCATATATGTGTCCATATAGTTGATTAAGATAGTTGTGCTTCTAATTACCATTCTAAGTTGTTAAGAAAATTGTATAACTTGATTAAGGTTATTATTAAGTATATAACATTTTGAAAATGCATGGCTTCGTGGATTATAAAGTGTTTTATGAAAATGGATACTCTTGCGGATTACAAAAACCGATTTAAGAAAAAGTTTACATGAAATTATTATAACGACCGTAAACGATCGTGCTAATAATGTGTTATAATTAACTGGTTTTGATAATGTTTTATAATTAACTAGTTTTATCACAAGATAACCGATATAATCAAGAACTTCTAAATGTCATTAAAGAACCATTAAAGAAATATTAGAAAGATGAGAAGTGTAAGTTACCTTCACAGGTGAACTTGGTACAAGTGTATTTCATAGATTTCATGAGATATTTGTAGTTTTGTACTACTCAAATATACTATACATTTCACCATTTAGAGTAATTAGAGGAGACAACTAGCTTGTCATATTATTGCTCTACATTTTCACCCTATTATTTTTTGTCGGCATTTTACTTTTGAGCAAATTTTGTCACCATTGAACCAAACAAAATGGTAAGTAAAGAGCAAGTGTGATTCACATGTCTAACAAAGAAAATTAATATTTAAATCTAAATCTAAAATTTACAACCCACTAAATAACTAGTTAACATATATGAACATATTCAAAGCATTTGCTCAGACTAGTTACTTTCAGAAGGAGGTTGTTAAACATTACAATAAGAGTTAACTGCTTTTTTGGTCCTTGTGGTTTGCTGCGTATTTCATTGTTGGTCCAATTTTTCAAAATTTTTTGGTTTCAGTCTGTTAGTACAAATCTTTGGCACACTCCCAGACCTAGGTTAGACTAGCTCTTGGAGGGTAGATCTTGCACCAATTACTTCTTGTTCACTGCTAAGATAAAAGTAGCACCGTTAGTCTTACCGCGGAAGGGGGATTCCGCGGTTGGCCTCCGGTGTGAGAGTAAGTATATTTGTTTAGAGAGGTAATTTAAGTGCGGACTAGGAGTAGTAAATGCAGTTAGTTGTGGTAATAAATGAGATGGGAGTATTTATACTACCCATATACTTACTGTAGCTACCTCGAAACTCTGCACATTAATTACTGAGTAGGTAATTGTCAGAGCAGCGCATGGCTGCGCCATACCTTAGTAGGTAAATGTCAGACCAAGTGGAAGACACAATCCCACAAGATCTGGCTTTAGCCAGTCGCGGCAGGATAGCTGTCGACATCGGATTAGATCCCCGGACTTGAGAGGCCGGGGATGATCTTGTCCGGATTGCGGGATTAGAATATGCCGTGGTATAGGACGTTAGTCATGCCCGGCCCAATGTGCTAGGGTCCGGGGATACTATACACGATCAAGTCCCCCCAGTCTAGTATACTTGTTTAATTTGAAGAGCAAGTGTTCTAGACTTTATATTTATTTTCCGCGGCTATTTGGAGGTTGCGGCGTTGTGCCGGCCGTGGTAGTATCCGCGGTTGGTTTGGAGTGTGTCCGATGTTGCTGACTGGACATTCCACTTTCCATGTGGTTGGTGGTGACAGGCTGTCATGGGGAATAGCGAAGTGTTTTCACCCACACAATTACTGACTGATTTGACGTTTCTGCGGCTGGCCGTTGATTTTCTCCATCTGTCCAGATCTGTGACCGTTCAATAAACGTCCGGAGACGTGGCAATTTTGTGGCCTTGCGATTGGATCTGTTAACACGTGCGTGTGTAGCTATAAATACTGAGATTTACACCACTTTTAAACTTTTTACACACAGTTAAAAATTTTCCTCTCCCCTAGAAACAAGAATTCCTTCCGCCTTTGTTTCGCTTGCCCTGTATTTCCGGACTTTAGTATCTTCAGGTTAGATTTCTGTTACATTTGCTCTTCATTTACCATTTAGAATGGCTCATATCAGTACGTTTACCTCCAAACTTAGTCAAGAAGATGTAAATACATTTTGTGATAAGTATAAAGATTCCAGGGTATCTCCTACCTACTGCGCCCGGACCTAGGGATACCATTAGAGATGCCCCGGACGGAATGATAGGTGTATATACTAGGTTTTTCGAGTTTGGTAACTTTAGGATTCCCCTTTCATTGTTTTTGCTCCGCGTATTGGAGTATTTCCAGATTCACCTATCACAGCTATCTGTGCTAGCGGCTTGTAGGGTTAGCCATTTTGAGATTCTTTGCCGCGTCCATGGTGGTGTACCGACTATAGATTTGTTTAGGCATTTTTATTATGCGGGTGTTAACAATGGTTGGATGTCGTTAGAGAAGAGAAAAGGCCCAAAATCTTTGGTTGTCCCCGTCTGCTATACTAGTGCCCTAGATTCGGTTAAGAACTGGAAGGACCATTTCTTTTTTATTAAAAAGACCATCTTTCCTCTGGATATTCCATGGTTTGAGGGAACTTCTGTGGACCGCGATCCTCCGCCTTCCGACGCGGGTGTGGATTTAGAGTTGTTGCGGCGCCTGGATACTAAGAGGGCTCCATTTAAGAAATATCCGGAGGAGTTTCTGAACCTCATAGGTTTGAGTCAAACTTGGGATGATGATAGTGCCCGCCCCACGTTTCTACAGCCGGATGAAACGGGTGGGTTGAATGGATTTGCATCTATTTTTGCTTTCTATTTGTGTGCTTCCGCGTCTAATTAATTTGCTTTGCTTTGCAGAGATGGACTTGTTCTCCTATATCAACCAGCCGGACGTATTCAAGGTAAAGGTCGGGGAGCGAACTTTGGATAAGGACGAGAAGTCTTTGCGGGCTGAGACCGCCACACGTGTTCTCCGACCGCAGGAGGGTATAGTGAAGGTGGTGCAACATACGGTCGTTGACGAGATTGCTGCGGCTAAGGAGGGCAAGAAAGCCGGAAAAAAGAGGGTAGTTATTACGGTGCCGGATCCACCCAGAAAGAAAAAGAAGCTGGTCCGCAAGGATGCTGCGGATGGATCTGGTATGGGTTGTTTATAATACCTTTGCGTGTCGTTTTCTTTTCTTGCTGTTTTGTATCCGTACTTACACGTTTGCGTTTTTCAGCTGACCCTTCGCGGAAGGTCATATTATTGTTGATCTGGAAGATGAGTCGGGGTCAGGCTTGGGCCGCTCCGGTCCTCAGACGGACGAGGGAATTACGAAGAACAGTACTTTCATTTCTTCTTCGTCCCACACACCTACTCAAGAGCGTTCAGAGGGGAATTCTGAGACTCCTCATGCGGATATTAATGAGTCTGAGAATGTGGAGTCTCAAATGCCAAATCTTGAGGTATCTGATCAGGACAAAACTTCCGGACATGCTGAGGGCGTGATTGCCTCGTCTAGTCATGCGGTTGATAAAGAAGAGGATGCGGGTGAGTCTGATGATTTAGAGAAGTCTGTATCTGTTGAGACTGCGGACACCTCTTCTACTTATGTCCCCAGGTGGTTGTCTACGAATGGTTTCAAGATGGACGATCCCTGGGTCTGCCGAAGTATTGTTGACAATGTCGCAACTCCAGTGTTTGCGTCTGCTATGAGAAATATGTCTAATGAAGATTTGATGAATGACTTCAATAAGTTATCTGCTCATCAGATTTGTGTTAATTCTGAGGTGCGATTGAGGTTGGAAAACACCTTGTACCAGAATAGCAGGTTGAGGAAGAATCTGGAAGGGAAGAAGAAGATGGTTGTTGAGTTGAAGGCTAAGTTGTCCGAGGTAGAGAGTGAGAATGCCGGGGTCATGGCTATCCGCGACCAAGTGTCTTCTTTGCAATCGGTGGTGAATGATAAAGATAAGGAGCTGGAAGAGCTCCGGGCTGAGGTTAAAAGGTTATCTCCGGAAGTGGAAACATTGATTGGGAAAAATGCTGGGCTGGCTGCGGAAGTTGTAGAACTTCGTGGTGAAAAGGAGGGGTTGGCGGAAAAAGTGTCCGGCCTAGAAGTTCTTTGCGACACTCTCCAGCAACAGTTTAAAACCGAGACGGAGAAGATTGTCGAGGATAGTATGAGGGCTGCCCATGCCACCTTTGAGAATCATCTTGCGGAGATGGATAAAAGGTTGGTCGCGATCAATGAAGAATTTGACACAGAACTCTTTCCCCAGACTCTGAGGGCTGTTGAGGGCCGCCGGTGGGTCATTGGCCACGGGCTTAGGTATGTTATTGAAAAATTTAAAGAGTCCGAGGATCTGAAGCTGAGGCTTGGTGGTTGTATTTCCGCGGCCATTAAGGACGGGGTACGTCAGGGGTTGGAGGCCGGGGTTGTGCATGGGTCGCAGGGCATAAAGCTTGATCAGATAGAGGCCTACGACCCAGAAGCCAAGCAGCATTATGAGGAGTCCGTGGTCAGGTTGTCTAAAGTTCCCTTCCCTTTGTTGGATTCTTTGGAGGAGTGTCGGGATGCACCGCTTGAGTACCTGATGGCGAAATTGGTTTTAGAGGAGCATCGTCACCCTGGGTCGGGGGAGCTTACCTTTAAACCCCCGGTTGCGGAGGAGACAGTTCTGCCGGAATCCGTGCTTCGGTTTGTTACACGTCGTCCGCGGGCTATTGCAGCCTACAAGGAGTTCAAGAACAAGAAGTATGGGGTAGAGTTTGATTACACCGACAAGGGTCTTGCTATTGTGCTTCCTACCCCCGTTTCTTCTCAGCCTTCCTCCGTTGCTGGGCCAGTTGGTCCTTCAACTATTGATGCGTCTTCCGGACCGGAGACTACCTTGCCCAAGGATGGTGATGCTAAACATGATGACATGTTTGATTCTTCTATTCTTGACTCTCAGAACCCTGAGAATTAGTTTTCTGCGGCTGCTTTTTAGGGGATATTTTGACTATATCTGCCTTGCCGCAATCTTGTGAAGCTTTTAAACATCAGCTTTTTTGGTAAGTGTACTCCGGATGAATGCATCCGTGTATTTTGTAGTAGTTTTTTTTTTCCGGATGAATGTATCCGCGTATCTTGTTATCGTTGGTGAATACAACTTAGACTTTTTGTACGTGTAATAACACTTGGGTATTATTTTCTTGTTGGTGCCAGGACTTGTATGTCCGGACTTTACTTTACCATCTTTGTGTACCCGTACTTAGGATTTCCGGGGATGGGTTTAACTGGTCAATGGGTTTGCAATACCACTTATATGCCTTTAATAATTTGAGGTACAATGTCCTCATGCCGGGCTTGTGAGGCCACTTACGCGTCCGGATTTGAGGTCCGGGTTATGCATGCAATAGAACTAATATAAAAGATGACACGTAAATTTTTAGAAAGTGTTGCGGAGTTGATCAGACCCCGCATATCATTTAAGGATGTAATAAACTCCTGCGTTCAGACTAAACTATGACCGGATACAACGGTTACAAAAGTTAGGAGTACTTACAAAAGATATAGAAGTTGGTATGAGCTCCCGCGGCCGGATTGAACCGTGACCGGGTACAAAAGATAGGAGCGCTTATACTTAATTACAAATAGCATTTCTTAAGGTGCCGGATGTTCCAAGTCCGAGGTATATCCCTACCATCTTGCCCTCTGAGCGTATAGGCTCCTTTCCCCAAGGCTTCCACGACTTCATATGGGCCTTCCCATTTGGGGCCCAGCTTGCCGGTGTTTTCCACAAGACTTGCATCATTGCTGCGGTAGACGAAATCTCCTGGCTTAAAGCTCTTGCCGCGGACTTTAGCATTGTAATACTTCTCCATTTGGGTTTTACTTTTTGCTTCCTGGATTGCCGCGACCTCTCTTCTTTCTTCAACTAAATCTAGATTTAGCTGTAGGTCTTCATCATTTGTTATTGGGTCAAACAAAGCGCATCTTAGAGATGGCATTCCGATCTCGACTGGGATGACAGCCTCCGTCCCATAGGTCAGAGAGAACGGGGTGTCCCCATTGCTTGATTTGATCATAGTTCTGTGCGCCCATAGCACATGCGGAACTTCTTCCAGCCAGTCCCGGCTTCCTTGATCAATTCGTGCTTTGATTCCTTCGCCTAGGCTCCGGTTTGCTCTTTCTACAAGTCCATTTGCCTGGGGGTGCTTGACCGATGCAAATCGTTGTCTGATGTTGAGCTTGTCACACCAATCCTTGAAGGGGTTGTCCCGAAATTGCTTTGCGTTGTCCGCGACTATTTCTCCCGGAAGTCCGAACCTGCATACAATGTTATCCCACACAAACTTCTTAACCTGATTGCCAGTGATTGTGGCGAGGGCTTTGGCTTCTATCCATTTGGTAAAGTAATCTATTGCCACTATCAGGTATTTGATCCTTCCTGGGGCTTCTGGGAATGGGCCGCAGATGTCTATTCCCCATTTGTAGAATGGCCAGGGGGAGGTGATGGGATTTAACTTTTGTTGAGGGTTCCTGGGAACCGGTCGGTGTACCTGGCAGTCCTGACATTTATCTATGATTTCCCTTGCGTCCTTGTGCATTGTAGGCCAGTAGTAGCCGGATCTGATTGCCTTGGCTACAATAGACCGCGGTCCAGAGTGCATGCTGCACGAGCCCTCATGGATTTCTCTGATTACATAGTCCGCCTGTGCCGGACCTACGCATCGTAACCACGGTTCTAGAAAAGACTTGCGGAATAATACCCCGTTGATAACAGAGTATTGTCGTGCCTTGATTTTCAATTTTCTGGCTTCTTTTTGATTTGCCGGGAGTACTTCGTCCTTTATGTAGGCTATGAGGGGGGTCATCCACGTCTCCTCTTCTTCTTCTACTACGGCCATTACTTCCTTTTCTTCTATGGATTTTACTTTCAATGTTTCGACAAGGACTTGTTTTGACAAATGAGCGAAACTGGTGGAGGCTATTTTGCTTAGAGCATCTGCCTGTTTGTTCTGGCTGCGCGGCACCTGTCTGATGGAGAACGTGCGGAAGCTTTGTATCAAGGCCTTAGCTTTTGCTAGGTACGAGGCCATACTCTCTTCCTTGGCTTCGTAAGCCCCATTAATCTGGTTTGCGACCAGCCGGGAATCAACATTCGCGGATAAGTGTTGGACTCCCATTTGCTCAGCTATCCTTAAGCCTGCTATTAATGCTTCATACTCCGCTTCATTGTTAGAGGTATCAAACTCAAATCTTAATGCATAAGTAAATTCCACACCTTCAGGGTTTGTGAGGATTAGGCCTGCTCCGGACCCTTCTTGGCAAGATGATCCGTCCGTATATAAACTCCAAGGCTCGACATATGGATGTTCTTCCGCAGCTTCAACGGTTGCCGGAGTTCTTTCTTCCGGGATTTCCGCAATGAAGTCAGCTAGCACCTGTCCCCTTATTGATTTCCGCGGCCTGTAGTTGATGTCATGTTCTCCCAGTTCTATAGCCCACTTAGCCAATCTCCCGGTTTTTTCTGTTTTTGCGAGCATTTGTTTGATGGGCTGGTCCGTGATAACAACTATTGGATGCGCCTGGAAGTATCTCTTTAATCTCCTGGCTGCATGAATTAGCGCCAGAACCAATTTTTCCATTGGGTCATAATTTACTTCCGGGGGTTGCAATGTGCGGCTGATGAAGTAGATGGGTTGCTGGACCGGCCCTCTTTCCACCAGCAGGACTGCACTGATGGCTTCCTGTGCCGCGGATAAATACATAAGTAGTTCTTCCCGCGGTTGTGGAGCCGCCAGGGTGGGAAGGTTAGCTATATGATTCTTCATTTCCTTGAATGCTTGCTCCGCTTCTGGTGTCCAATGAAAGTCACTCTTCTTGATGCATTTCTTTAATGTCTTGAAGAACGGCAGGGATTTTTCCGCTGATTTCGACAGGAAACGGTTGAGACTTGCCAACTTACCATTGAGGCTTTGCACTTCTTTGAGTGTGCGGGGAGAGGGCAACTGGGCCACCACCGCGGATTTATCCGGGCATGCCCCAATCCCGTTTTTGTTGACCAAATGTCCTAAAAACATTCCTTCTTCTGCCCCAAAGGTGCACTTCTTTGGGTTTAGCTTCATGTTGATTTTCCTCAACGTTTTGAAGGTTTCCTCTATATCTCTTAACATCTCCGTTTCCGAATGGCTTTTAATTACCAAATCGTCCACATATACTTCTAGATTTCTTCCAATTTGTTTCTTGAAAGCCTTATCCACCAATCGTTGATAGGTAGCTCCTGCATTCTTTAGTCCGAAAGGCATTTTTTTATAACAAAATATACCTTGGTTCGTGTGAAAGGCAGTTTTTTCCTCGTCTTCCGCGGCCATTTGAATTTGGTGATACCCTTTGTATGCGTCTAGGAAGTATTTGAATGTGTAGCCGCAGAGGGATTCAACTTTGTGGTCAATCTCCGGTAGGGGGTAGCAGTCTTTTGGACATGCCTTATTTAAGTCTTTGAAATCCACACACATTCTCCAAGTTCCATCACTTTTTTTGACCAAGACCGGATTTGACACCCAGTCGTGATAATGGACCTCACGCATTATGTCCGCCTCTACCAACTTTGCCACATCTTCATTGATGGCCTTGTTTCTTTCAGGAGCTTGTCCGCGCTTCTTTTGCCTTATTGGCGCGTACCCTTCCCGAATATTGAGTCTATGCTCTGCTGCGTTCCGCGGCACGCCCGTCATATCCGACGGTTGCCAAGCGAAGATATCCAAGTTATTCCTCAGCAAATCACACAGGTCTTTCTTCCCCTGATTTGTCAAACTTCCCCCTAGTGTGACTGTTTGGTCCGCAAACTCGGGATGTATAGCAACTTTTACGCCGTCTTTGACTGGAACTTCTTCAAAATTCTGCTGTGATGACGATTCTGCTATTGTACGGCATTCTATGGGCACCATTTTGTCACTATGTATTGTGACCACTCCTCCTTTCGTGGGGAATTTGATCATACCGTGGGCCGTGGAGGGAATGAGCTTAAGCTGTCTTATCCCCGGTCGGCCTATTATGCCGTTGTATTGGGAGGGCGATCTGACAACCATGAAGTTCATCGAAGCACTTGAGGAGTTCTCTTCATCTGCTAAGGTTACTTCCAGCAGAATTTGCCCTAAAGGCCACGACAACTCTCCACTGAATCCAAGCAGGGGGGTCGCAGCAGGGATCATTCTTTTCTTGACTTCTGGACTCAAACGATTGAAGCAATGTTCGTACAAAACCTCTGATGCGCTTCCATTATCCACATACATTCGGTGTACATGATGTCCGCCTACTTCTGCCTTTATCACCAGCGGATGATCGTCCCAATCATCCTCCCGTATGGGAGGGAAAGATATTTCCATATTGGGGTAGGCGTCAGAGGTTGTTTTCTGCTTCACCTTCCGCGGCCAGGCCTGTATCATAAATATGGCCGGAGCTTTATCTTTAGCCGCGGTTTCTTTCTTTCCTCCCTTGGAGGTTCCGCCTTTTTGGGTCCCGTTCTTGATCTCTTTTACCAAATGTGCCAGCTGTCCTGATCTGACTGCTTCCTCAATTTGTCTCTTCAACTGAAAACATTCGTCAGTGTGGTGGCCTTTTTCTCTGTGAAAATCACAGTATTTGTCTTTGTTTCTGAACTCGGCCGGACTTGACATTGGCGGTGGGGCCGTAAATTTGACTGAATCCATTGCCAGAATTTCTTTTGGTGTTTTTGTGAGGGGCGTGAATCTATCGCTCCGCCTTCGGTCTGCCCTAGAGCGCTGTTTGAATTCTGTCTTCCTGTCAAAAGGCTGGGCATTGGTTGTCCGGGATCCTCCTTCGCCGGACTTCCATGTGGAACGGTCATGTTTTTTCTTAGATAAGTTTGCCGCGGCAGTTTCCCCTCGGACGAAGGCGGTGGTAATCTTCCACATCTCGTCCATGGTCTTTGGAATTCGGTCATTAAGCCTCTTGATTAACTCCGGGTTGTTAATACCGTGCATAAACCCTGAGACTCTCATGCATTCCGGGGCACCCTTCACTTGCATGCTTTCTGTCTTGAAACGATCAACGAATGCCGTGGTTGTTTCCCCTTCTTTTTGTTTGATATGATGGAGCTCTACCGGGTCTTTAGTATACTTCTTTTGTTGGAGGAAATAAGATAGGAAGTACCTCTTGAGGTCTTCAAAGTTATCAATGCTTTCCGCCGGCAAGTCGTCAAACCACATTCGAGCATGCCCCATGAGAGTGGAGTTAAACATATGACACCATGTGGGCATGGCCCATCGTTCTACTTTTGCCGCGGTGCAGAAGCTTTTCATGTGGTCCTCCGGATCTCCGGTTCCATCGTAAGTCTTGACATTATTAGGCATTCTGGTTCTTTTTGGGAATTTGAAACCCCGAATCCTTAATGTGAATGGATTAGCGTCTTCAACGTCGTAGGGATGATAAAGATCATCCTCCTCCCCTTTACTTTTTCCAGACCTCGCCCCCCAGTATTCCCCCGCACTGTCGTCACTTTCTACAGGTGTTTGCCTCCGCGGTCGTTCGTGACTTGAGTATGCGGACCTGCTTCTAGTTCTATGTTCCCTAGAACGAGGGACGCGGCTAAGGGTTGGGCTGGGCGACCTTTTCCTGTTACTTTCCGGGTATCTTTCCGCACGAGGACGCTCCTCTTGTCTGTAACGCTCTGCTTCAGCCCTGCGTTCTCTTCTGGCACGGCTTTTTGTTTTAAGTCTAGAGAATACATCCGCCTTCTTCTCTCCTAGGCGTGACTTGACATCCCCCCTCCTTTCTCCCAAACGGGTGAAAACAGTAGGTCGGGGATATTCCCTTTCTTTGTCACCGTCCCAAGGTTCCTTGCTAAGCCTAGAGAAAATGCTTCGGGAGTAAGAACTTTCAGAGGGCCCTGACCTGTAACTAGGGCTAGATTTCCGCCTCTTCTCATTCTTTCGTTCCCATAGGGATCTTGACTGGGAGTTTCTGGATAGCCCTTGCGGGGAAAGGTCTTCCCGCGACTCATCCTCGAACTCAAGGCGAGTCCTTACTTGATTTAGCTTTTCTGCGTGGACCTTTTCGGACATCAGTGGCAGCAACCGGTCGTAGTGCTGATCGCAAAACTTCCTGATTGCTTCATCCGGAAGGGATTCCGCATGGAGTTCCTGCTCCTTGTTTTTTTCCATACTACGAGTGTTACGCACGGTGGAAGGTTCCTGGGAAGGAGAAGGATTGTTGTCTTGATTGCTCATGGTAGATTTTTCTTCCTTTTGAAACGCAGTTTGTGTAACTGGTCCCACGGATGGCGCCAAATGTTAGTACAAATCTTTGGCACACTCCCAGACCTAGGTTAGACTAGCTCTTGGAGGGTAGATCTTGCACCAATTACTTCTTGTTCACTGCTAAGATAAAAGTAGCACCGTTAGTCTTACCGCGGAAGGGGGATTCCGCGGTTGGCCTCCGGTGTGAGAGTAAGTATATTTGTTTAGAGAGGTAATTTAAGTGCGGACTAGGAGTAGTAAATGCAGTTAGTTGTGGTAATAAATGAGATGGGAGTATTTATACTACCCATATACTTACTGTAGCTACCTCGAAACTCGGCACATTAATTACTGAGTAGGTAATTGTCAGAGCAGCGCATGGCTGCGCCATACCTTAGTAGGTAAATGTCAGACCAAGTGGAAGACACAATCCCACAAGATCTGGCTTTAGCCAGTCGCGGCAGGATAGCTGTCGACATCGGATTAGATCCCCGGACTTGAGAGGCCGGGGATGATCTTGTCCGGATTGCGGGATTAGAATATGCCGTGGTATAGGACGTTAGTCATGCCCGGCCCAATGTGCTAGGGTCCGGGGATACTATACACGATCACAGTCCAAAAGCTATAGTTTCATTCCACTTTCAGTCCATTTTCATAACGACGTTAGTTCAGTTAGTTAAGTCCAATCGTAAAGTGGAAACGTTAGTCCTTTATACTAACGGTCGTTTGCAACGTTAGTCCTTTAAACCAATGATCGTTTGCAACAGTTGTCACATTAGTTCTTTATACCAACGATCGTTTGCAACATTAGTCCTTTATACCAACGATCGTTTGCAACATTTGCAACGTTAGTCCTTTTATAAACGTCTTTATATACATTTTCACACGTTTTCACACACATTTTTACAAACGTTTTAAAACACGTTTTTACAAACGTTTTTACACACATTTTTACACACGTTTTTTATACACATTTTTACACACGTTTTTATACACGGTTTTACACACCTTTTTATACACGTTTTTACACACCTTTTTATACACGTTTTTACACACGTTTTTTATACACATTTTTACACACCTTTTTATACACATTTTTACACAGTTTTTATACACGTTTTCACACGTGTAAAAATGTGTGAAAATATTTGAAAAACGTGTGAAAACGTGTGTAAAAACGCGCATAAAATCGCATATAAAAACGTGTATAAAAACGTGTGTAAAAATATGTATAAAAATGTGTGTAAAAATGTGTATAAAAACATGTATAAAAAGGTGTGTAAAAACGTGTATAAAAAGTTGTGTAAAAATGTGTATAAAGAGGTGTGTAAAACCGTGTGTAAAAACGTGTGTAAAAAGGTGTGTAAAAACGTGTGTAAAACGTGTGTAAAAACGTAAAAACATCTGTAAGAACGTGTATAAAAACGTTTGTAAAACCGTGTGTAAAACCGTGTATAAAAACGTGTGTAAAAAGGTGTGTAAAAATGTGTATAAAAAACGTGTGTAAAAACGTGTGTAAAAACGTGTGTAAAAACGTGTGTAAAAACGTTTGTTAAAACGTGTGTAAAAACATGTATAAAAACGTGTGTAAAAAGGTGTGTAAAAATGTGTATAAAAAATGTGTGTAAAAACGTGTAAAAATGTGTGTAAAAACGTGTGTAAAAATGTATATAAAGATGTTTATAAATGGACTAACGTTGCAAATGTTTCAAACGATCATTGGTATGAAGGAATAATGTTGAAAACGATCGTTGGTATAAAGGACTAACGTGTCAACTGTTGCAAACGATCCTTGGTATAAAGGACTAACATTGCAAACGACTGTTAGTATAAAGGACTAACGTTGCCACTTTATATTTGGACTTAACTAACTGAACTAACGTCGTTATCAAAATAGACTGAAAGTGGAATGAAACTATCGTTTTTGTACTGAAACCAAATTTTTTTGAAAAATTGGACCAAGAATGAAATACATAGCAAACCACAAGGACCAAAAAAGCAGTTAACTCTTACAATAAGATAACTTAGCGCAAAAAAAGGCTCGACTTACCCGGTTATAATGAACAAGAATCCTTCTCCGTTCAATTATCTTACACACAACACAAACACGAGTTTTGAAATAGAAGAAAAGAAGAGAAGTGACAAAAATGGGTAGAAGAGAAGATGAGAGAAATGAAATTTAATTTTTTAGTTCGTGTTCCCATGTTAGAAAGAAAAGAAGAAAAATTATGATTTTACAAATATACCTTTTATTTTATATAAAATTGTGATATATGTTTAGGACATTTAAGTCATTTATATTAATTAAAAGTTTCCTTATTTACTTTCTCTCCAAATCATCCAAATCATCCCACTTTTGGGAAGAAGATTTTGGTCTCCATCTCTTTTCTCTCCTCTCCTGAAAAAACTCGGGAACATGACTTTAGTTTGATTTCTTCCCACTTCTTTTCTATTTTTTCAAAAATAAACTCGAGAATGCAGCATAAAAGCTATGTTAATCATTTGCTCGTTTTATATGAAAAAACAATCCACTAGCGACCTACACCATGGCCGTTATCCAGCTTATTTAAGTATTTAGAACTGATTATTACTAGTACAAATGACTTGTCTGATTATTAACACCCCTGAAATTATCAAAAGTTGACAAATACCATTCCAACATCAAACGAACCGTCAACACCAAATGTTGATATCTAGCATCGATACCCAAAGCTTAAACCTTTGAAACCTTCACACTCGAATCTAAAACCTCCAGATTCCTGAAATTAATGGATCAAGATCATTTACACCAATACTCACAAGTTTACCCAGAATTCATTGTGCAGTTATCATATCACGTACCCTTAATAGTCAGCAAAGATTATAACATCTGGTTTGTTTAACATCTGGGGACATTTACCAGAAATATCAATATAGACTTTGATACGGACGTTTTAACAAATAACGTGCGCATTTAACATAATACTCATCTTTAATGGTTCTAGGCCATAACACATTAAATACTAGATACATATGCCTAAACACACATTAAGCCAAGACACAAATAAGTGCCTAAACACAAGCGTTGTTTAAGCATATAAATTCAAGTCTTTATAAACTGACTACGCAATAAAGATAAGCAGTGAAGAGGGAGACTACTACCAGGGTGTGTCAGTTGTGAAAGCTTGATACAGATAACAAGACCAAATTGGTAACTTATAAAGCATAGAAACTCATGTAAGAAAAATTACAATCTGCTAAAATGCAATGTAATTAATAGGATTGTCGATGCTCTAACAGATTCACACAAGAAACATGACAACTTCCATAAAGCATAGAAACCTGTGTTTATAAGCTACAAACTGCTATCATCACAGTTTAGTATCAGACATCGTTGCATGCAGTGTAACAGGACTGATACTACTCTTAAAGGTTCACATAAGGGCCAGTGTAGTTAAACGTAAGCACCTGGGTTGGGGCAGGCCTTGTCAGGCATGCCGGCTGTAACATACTCAGGTGAGGCAGGTTAAAAACTAGGACTGTACATTTGCTGGTAAATTTATTGCTACATTTTTGAACTTTTAAATAGTCAACTTAAAAGATTTAGATTTTTGGCTCACTTTATATATAAATATAGAATAGTCATCTCCTGCGTCTTCTTATGCAAAATGAATCGGAAACGACAACCTTATTCGACTTCTTTAGCTCACTTAGGACTTACTGTTCTTGGTAATTTACACTTTAAAAGATTACTGCCATTTTACGTTTCTATTTCTTCAGAATATTAAATTGTGTACAATCTGAATGAAACTTCACCAGCTGACTTCATTCAGGCCATCTCACCTAAGGCAAGATGCAAGGCCAGTCACCTCAGTTGGACTTTTAAACATACGAGTGCCAAGATAAACTCTAGAAACAAGCCAATCCAGATAATGCAGAGCGCCAAGAAAGAAAATATTGGAACATATCAATTAATGCCTTCCCTGAACCTCTCATAAAGTCTAAACTATAATGAGTACTTGCATGCGAAAGTCACCAATGAAAAGAGCATATACTCCTCGGAAGTAAGAAAAACAAAGATACCTTACCTTGCATCGGAGATCTGTAAACTTGTGCGGTGTGTTCCCATACTCTACGGCAAAATCATTCAAGGTGTTTCCTGGCATCACAAAACACTTGTACAATATGATAGAATCTGAAAAATGTATAGCTAACTCGAGCAAAGAAGAAAAATGTTAATTCCATTAATATATAAACACTCAATCACTGAATGCAGAAGATGAGATCAATTTTTATCTAGCTAATTGACTGTTGACGCAAAAAATAGTTCCTAATTTCTTCACAAATTAGAGGTATGAACTAATGTTGCTAGATTACAATAAATATTATCGACAAGGAGAAGAAACATTGAACTCTAGCTAATGAGGCAGACGAGAATTCTGCAATTGTGCTGAAGCTACATTGTGATACTGTGTAGATGCCACATTGTGGAACATTGTGGGTACTGCTACACCTTGTAAGTGCGGTGGCATCATGTTATGTAACTGTAATAGCCTCGTGTTTGGAAGATCCTGCAAAAAACATGTAACATAAGAAACCAGGTTTGCTAGGTGACCAATACAAACATAGAATCATGTACAAAATCGATCATAGTTCTTTACATGTCATAAGCAATTGCGTTTGCACCAAGTTGACCACCAATTTTGCAAACTACCAGTTTCTTTGTGAAATAAATATGATCAAATACGGAGCGAAGTTCTCAGTGCTGGTGACTCCAATAAACATGATGGTGGTCATTTTGGTATACACAGAAATTTATATGACATTTTTTTTAACGAAACAGGGAACCATCTGTTATATGCCTCGTTTGATAAGTTTCTATTAAAGACAAATTAGCACGGTAAAGATTAAAGAGCAAGACAAACCATTTGATGAAAACTAGCATTGATCCCAATATTTACATCTTCCGCTTGTGCAGGTACCTGATTCATGTGATATAAGCTTGTTTAGACACGTGGAAAAAAAATTAAATAAAATAAAAATTAAATCCTCTCAAAGTAAATAAATAGACCTTATCTTTTGTAACTGCAATTCCATCATTGTTTGACTTTTCTTTACCAGATGCCGCTCTCTTAACACCTTTGTTCGCATTCAAATTAGGCATTGGCTCTACAGGAACGCCAATCACAACTTGCTCTTCTTCATTCTCAGCAGAGTTATTTATATTCGAGCATTGCATCATAGCATCTTTAATAGCACTTAATGCAATCTTATAACTCTCTTGTGATATTGACCCTTCTTCACCTACAATTATAGCCCGACGACACAAATCATTAAGGCGGCGAATCTTCGTTTGTACATTTTCCAGCTTTTCGCTCAGAGGGATTCTACTTGCAGCTGCATTCGTCCATCTTTGCAGTACATATTTGACTGGGATAGTGAAAACACCCGACATTTGAAGAACCACAATCGCATGCCTACACAAATAACCTCTAAATTCAAACGAACGACACGAACAACAGATGTCCAACTGCGTTTCATTCCATTCCACCATGTAATCTTGATTGGTTTCAAAGTCTTTTACGACATACGTTATGGAACTACTGTCTTCTTTTTCTATCTTAAGATGACATGCTGCTGCTCCCAAAACCTCAACTTGAAACTTTTTAAAGATCGCATGAGTATATACAGATGACAACTGTTTCTCGAAGGGTGAAGGAGACTTCACCTCCGGTGTGTCATGCCACGCGTCAAAATCTGCTTTCGCTTGTTCTTCATACATATCTTCAACGATCACTTTGTATCGTTCTAGAAAGACTCTCAACGAAGTGTCGACCTGAATGTATTTGTCAAAGAAGGAATTTAAACTTTCAGAACGAGAATGTGTAGACAACCCAGCAAGAGATACATTTTTTATAAACGTTGGCGCCCATAATCTTCGATCTTGGTACAATGACTGAAACCATGTATCCTCGCCAAGATTAAATTTGTTAACTAACTTCATCCACCTTTTGTCAAACTGTTCTTCAGTCCATGACTTGTGTATACATTTATCAAACTTTGCCATGAAAGTATCATGCCACGGGTTCATATAATCAAGTTGACTCGAAAACTTTTCCAGGACATACCACAGACAATAACAGTGTCGTGTATCAGGGAATACTGATGCAATAGCGGCTTCCAAATAATTGCCCTGATCACTAAGTATTACATTTGGAGCTCGGCTACCCATTGCCAAATACCAAGTTTGGAATAACCACACGAATGTGAAAAATGTCTCATCTGCAATCAATGCACACCCGAGTAATGTAGGCTGACTATGTTGGTTGACTCCAATAAAAAGAACCAACGGTATCTTATACTTGTTCATGAAATAAGTAGTGTCAAAAGAAACCACGTCACTAAAGTTAGTATAATCATCAATCCCCTTAGCATCAACCCAAAAAACGTTTCTCAGTTGATGCTCTTCGTTTAAATCCACAGCATAGAAAAACTTGGGATTCTCTTCTTGCATTGTTACAAAGAGTTCAAGAAGCTGAGCATCTCCCTCCTCTAACGTTAAACTCCGGCCCCTATCATTTTGATTCCTAATAAAATTATCCAAACCATTACACTGATATACACCATATTGTTTGGACATGGAAGCTAACATCGTTTTCCTACGTGCCTTAGCATCAGTCTTATGTGGGTCCGAACCCCTATGGCTTCTAAAAAAATGTGACTGAGATGGTATAAGTTCATGGTTATGCTCCTTCACAAAACTATGTATGTACCATTTTCCGTCTGGTTTTCGCTTAACATGCATACTTGCTTTACAACCTATCTTAGGTGAAGGCCGGGGATTGATTGCATCGTCCGATTGTTGTTTGTTACCATATCTTATACACGAAAACTTAGCATCAATAAACTCCTTTGATGACCTAGAACGACGACTGCTAAGTTTGGCGGTTCCAAACCCCACTGACTTTGCATATTCTTTATAATACTCGTAAGCTAAATCATTTGAATCAAATTCAATGGGTTCTTCAGGTTCTGATTTAGTACCATCGGGGACAGCATTAACATCCATCATTACAGTAGCAAAGTTCAACTGTTTTCCAAGCAAACCACAATATAAATTCGCATTTGTACTATCACATTCGCAGTTACAAAACTTCCTCTTGTTGATCCCTTGGATAACCTAGACCTAGAAAACGAATATATATAAAATTAATATTGACAAATATGTAAGGGTTGTT